>JAQQSK010006703.1:0-14308 GCA_028658325.1 Potorous gilbertii
GCATGAGAAGTGCTGAAATGGATACCTGTGGTAGCAACCATACTAGCACACAGAGTGGGCTGCTAGCAGAGGTTCTTTGATCTGCTTTTCTAAAGGAAAGACAGCTTCAAAGGGGTCAACAATCTTACTTTAATTACAGATAAGTAGAAAGAAGTGAGTATAGAAAATACAAGCAGAAAAATAGCACAGAGATTCAACAGACAGGGCTCTGATTGTCTGAATAAAGTATACAGCCACCTATATACACCACTAGACCAGAAGAGCACCAACATCTGAGTAGTCAGGGTTTTTTTAAGAAATGGCTACTCAGGGTCCCATCCAGGGATCAAAAGGTCCTTCTCATGAGTGACTCCCCAAAGCAAAATGCTAACCTTCCAGAATATATAACAAAGACTCAACTCCTGATTGGCTCAGAGCCAGAAGGCACAAGACCTATGTGACTCAGCACAGCTGTTAATTATCAGGGTTCAAAGGAGATCAATCCTTCGGATGTTCACAATTTAGCCTGAGTCTGGGAAACTGAACTCCAAAAAGAAAACAACAAAAATCCCACCTTGTTTGTACTTACAATGGTTCGGGACCATAATGGTCCAGGGAATAGAAAGGAATCAGAAAAATCATATGAGATTAAAGAAAGGCACTTAGTAAGGTCAGAGGTGTTGGAAACTGGCTGTTTTGACGGCTTTGTAAAATCTGACATACAGACAGGAAGATATAATGGAACCCAGACCTGAATAAGGAAAGCCATAGCTCTCATTTACATAGTATGAATCAATGCTGGACTGTTAAATTAGAAGACATGGGTTTTGATCCTGGCTCCAATATTTACTGGCTTTCTAACCCCAGGCAAGTCGCTTTCTCTCAGTTTCCATTTCCTAATCTATAACAAAGGAATAAAATTATTTGCATTATCTTTTGCTCATTTTGTTAAGAGAAAACAATTTTGTAAATCTTAAAGCACCAGAGAAATGGGAGTTCTCAGTATGTTTTCATAAACCTTTGAGTACAATGGAGGTTCGTAACACGCTTAGATCAACAAACATGATGTCGTCCATATAGAAGACATTAGACCAACTTTCAGAAGACTCAAGGACTGGAGTACCTGTGGACATCCTGTGTTGGCCTAATGGTTGGAAGCAGCCTTTTCTATTGGATATGTAGCCAGAATTGCTGGCATCTTTAAAACAGTCTGACTCATCACCTACTGTGGCTTTTATTACATTAATATCTGAGGGTAAAGGGCTGTTTTACACAACTTACTAAGGTAAAGGGTCTGAGGGTCAACTCCTTCCCCCCATGCCCTAGGCCATGTGGCCCCCAAAACTAAGCCTGAGTCTTGGGTCTTTTCATTTGTTTATTTCTACTCTAGTTGCACAGAGTGGATTCTTCTGTCTGACCCAAGAGCCCAAGCCATGAGGATTCATGTGTCCAGGAATTCAGGTAGGGCAATGCAACCAACCTGATAGCAATGTTTCAAGGAATACAGGCCTCCAAGCAAGTACAAGTTATCATATGGCTTTGGACCTGAGGTTGATGAGACTAATGTGCTTTTCTCACAATAACCAGTTGAAGTTGAGAGTACAAAACTTAGCATCAGTGAGCAAACCAAGATTGAGAGAAGAGACATGACTCACCCAAATTCACATAAGCTAGTAAATATAACAGTTGGGAATCAGAGCCAGATTTTGACTCCAAGATCAGAATTCTTTCCAAGACAACACCCTCCCTCTGCAATAATAAAAAAAAAAACCACCCTGCACTGTTCTTATCCATGTGCAACATCCTACAGTCCCATATTAATAATCAGCTGAAATTCCAGAGAATGATCATATTATGATCATTTAATAATAATAGAATTTGCATAATGCTTTAACGTCTGCAAAATGCCTTACAAATGTTCTCATTTGATCCTCACAGCAACCCTGGGAAGTAGGAGCTGTTGTTATCCTTACCTTGCAAATGAGGAAACTGAGACAAATAAAGGATAACCAACTTGCCCAAGATCATAGAGCTAAGATGGGTTTGAGGCAGTATTGAAACTCACATCTTCCTCATTCCAAGTCCATCCCAAGCTTCTTGCATTTACATGATGCTTGCTAGAAGCACTCATTTCATAGAATCACATTCTGCTAGAACTGAAAGGGAACTTTGAGATCATCTAGCCCAACCCCCTTATTTTACACAGGAAGAAACAAAGGCGTAGAGAGATAAAGGGATTTGCTTCTAGATCGTACAGCTGACCTGGGGAAGCAAATCTGAGTCTCCTAACTTCAATGCCCTCTGCACCACATCACAACGGATCATCATAAGCTGATTTAGGTTGTATATGTGTATAAATGTTATTATCTCCACTCTTCAGATGTACAGGAACTCACATTTACATAACACTTTAAGGTTTACCCAACACTCTCCTCATAACACCCCTGGAAAATAGGTAGTACAAGTATTGTTACTCCCATTTTAGAGCTTAAAAACCTAAGTCTCAGAGATTTGAACCCAGATCTTCCTAAGGCCAAGTCCAGTGTTTTTTTCTAATGCACTGTGCCATGCAGATGAAGTAGAATACAGCACTTCAAATTAGAATAAGATCATCTCAGAAATACTCTTCATCACTTTTGTCATTATTTCCCCCTCTCTGGATATGGGCACAGGCTGTGTACATATTATGAGAGGAAAATAACTTAGTGCTCTTCCAAAGTGAAGAAAGAGACCTTCAGTTCTGCCAGGAACCCTCACTGTCTCTCTGCTTTGTTCCTCAGTCTCCTCCCAGTGGCCAGCCATATGATGGATTAGCTGGCCCAAGCCCACAGACTGAGAGTTGGCAGAAACCAGTATTCATGCCTACCCTTGGAATTCAGGCCGGAAATAAAGCAAGGAGCTGATATTGGAAACCACAAAGGAGACCTTTCCTCATATATCTCTTCCCTCACCACCACCACCACCCCTCAAAAAGGGAATAGATAAAAACAGTGTGGTTGAGCAAAAATCATTAGGGAATTTTTTTACCTCAACATTTCACAGTGAAGCCAAAAGATATGGGGTAATAGTTACTGGAAAGAAAGATATGAACTTTAAAAAAAATCAATAATTTTAATAAAGGCATAAAGGACATGCTTAGCAAATCTGCAGATGGCACAAAGCATGAAGGGATAGCTAATATGTTAAAGTTAGGGTCCAAACAATCTCAGCAGTCTAGAGAATGGGCTGGATCTAATTAGATGAGTTATATCATGAATAATTTAAAAAACCTACAGTTGGGTTAAAAAAAAATCAACTACTCAAGTATAAAATGTCAGCATTATACTTGTCCATTCATCTTCCAGATACATCTGGATTGAGTCAGAAAATTCCACTCAAAGACTGTCAGAGTCAAAATATTTGATCTAGGCCTCTCATTTTACAGCAGACATACTGAGACTCAGAGAAGTTAGGTAACCTGTCTATAATCACCCACTAAGTCAAGAATCAGTGTATAAAGTCATCAGGTAACTGGCCATTGTGGCACAGAGTATAATCCCAGCTATTGTGGGAGGCCAAAGCAGGTGGATCTCTTGAGCTCAAGAGTTCTAAGCTAAAGTTACTCAGGTATCTACACTATATCAAACTCCAATATGGTAAGCAGGACAGAGAAAGGCGAAGCTTCTTTGCTGATCGGCAGTGGGGTCAGGTCCATGAGTGGTTATTGAACTTCCAGCTTAATTGAGCTATAGGGAGACCCAGTCTCAAAAAACTGAATAGATAAATATATTAAATAATTAATAGATAAATACCAATGAATGAATGAACAGATGAAGAAATAAAATTAAATTAAAATTAAATTAAAAATTAAATTAATTGGGAGCAACTGCATAAGAGGAAGAAAAGAAACTCTGGCACAGGCATGAATACACCTGGGGACCTTGAGTAACTAAAGAGAAAATTAATTTTCTAAACCCAAGGTCAGATCTACTGGCTTTGGGATTACAATCTGCAATTAATCAAACCTATCTCCAGGATGAGTCCTAGAACAATGCAAAGAGTCAGTTTGCTCATATGTAAAAGGAGAATGTAGGACCTCTGACATTCCTTCCATCTCTAGATCAAAGATTCTATGACAGTCTTCAGTAGGCTGACTTTAGGGTATCTACATATGTATCTAAATGTGTGTATTCATGGAAAGGCAAGAGACTGGTCCCAAGCACAATAAAATTGTTTATGATGTATTAAATGAATGTATTTGCACACATCTACATGTGTCAATAAGGACATGCTAAGGACGGTCTAAACTTGATTCCACAGATCACTGAGACTAGGAGTGGGCTAGAAACATTTCATACTGTCCCATAATATATAACTGTTAGATTTTCAGTGTGAAAATTTACACTGGCCAATCACCTGCTAATCAGCAAACAGTAAAAATCAGAGCTTAATTTGTTGTTTTTGTTTAGTGTCTAGACTTAAGAAAGTGATACATAAAATATTAATAATGCAGATTAAACTTAAAACTATGTTGTCCATACTTTTTTTTCCTTGGAGATCTCATTGTTAAATATTTACCAGCACACTGCTGACAGAGTTCATTTTCAAGTTCTGGCCAACAACAGTATGGCCCCAGAGTAAAGTCTGAGTACAGAGTCAAGAGTTGAAGTAGTCCTGGGTTGAGAGGCTTGCTAGGTCTAATCTACCTAATACTGTTGACATTTGAATCTGTTCTGTGGACTGAGAATATCTTTAATGGAGTTTTCAACCGATTACATTTTATGTCTTAGAAGCATCCATTGAAAGAAATCTAGGAACCAGAAGGGTAGTACAGTAGAGAACATTTGAGTGGGGATCCAAAGAAGACAAAATCAGAAGAAATACTGTTATAAGAATATATTATAGAACACCTGGATAAAGGGTGAAAATAAGAAACAGATCATGAATTTGGCACAAAGGAATAATACCACACTGATGGAAGACGTCAACTAGCCATACATCTGCTGGCGCTTTTTGCCAAACCCCTGACTCATCTAAATGATAATTTCATTCTTCCAACAGTGCAGGAAATGATGAATGGAATTGCTATTTTGAATATGATTCTGATCAGTAAGAAGGGATTTATCACTATAGAAGAAATGATGAAACCTTTCAAGGACAAAGTCACTCTATCTTGGATGACAGAAGAGCAGAAAATTAGACATTGGCAGATATATGCCTTAGATCTCAGGACACTGCATTGAAAACACTTTCCCAGAAAAAAGAATGGAGAGATAAAAGAATTCTCTGGGCTAAAATCCTACAGGGGAGACAACACAAGAATAACGGAAAGTCCTCAAGAAGGAAATTTTAATGTCATGAACACATATGATAAAGAATAGAGGCAACTATCGAAAGGAACCAATAAGGATGCACAGGGAACTCAACAAATAATTTAGATTTTTAAGACATGTATTGAAAATAAATAGAGAGAGAGAGGCAAATATAAAAGATGCAAAAGATACTATTGCATAGTGGACAAGGAGTCATTCTTGGAGATAAAAAATATGAATTTGGATACCACCTCAAACACTGTCTAGCTGAGTGATTTGGTCATGTCTCAATCTCTCTTAGACTCAATTTACTCATCTGTAAAGTAGTGATAATAACAATGCCTAGATTATAAGGTTTTTGTGAAGATCAAATCAAATGAGATATATGTAAAATGCTTTGCAAACTTTATATAAATGTCAATTATTGTTATAGAAGAATAGTACAGTCCTATAAGAACAATGTCAGGAAATCAGGCATGGTGGTACATACTTGTCATCCTAACTGTTGGGGAGGCTGAGGTTGGTGGATCTCTTAACCTCAAGGGTTCTGAGCTGCAAAGGACTATACTGATTGGCATCCAAACTAAGTTAGGTATTAATATGGTGAGCCTCAAAGAACCACCAAGTTGCCTAAGGAATTCAGGTCTGAAACACAGCAGGTAAAAACTTTTGTTCTGATCAGTAGTGGAATGAGATCTGAAAGAAAGAGGAGGATGGAAAAAGAGAGATGGAGAGAGAGAGAGAGAAGAGAAGGGTAGGGAATGGGAAGGGAAGTGAACGTGAGCAGAGGGGAGGGGAGGGGAGGGGAAGGGATGGGAGGATTGGAAGGAAGGAACTGAGGCTCACCATAAATGCTAAGGACCATAAAAAGGATTTTTTAAAAAATTGCTATGTTGAAGATAAGAGGATTAAAGGAGAGATAGAAATACTACTTGACGTGGTAGACAAGATGATGCTAATAGATGGTGGAAACAAAGCAAAATTACTCAACTCTTATTTTGCTTCTATTTTTTCTACCAAGGAGAATGATAGTTGAACTGAGAATTAAACAAAAATGATGACTAGAAAACTGAAACTGAAGATGAAATGGTAAGACAGCACTTAGTTGTCATCAATGAATTTCAGGACATCAGGCCGAGATGGAAAAGTTGATTCATGTGATCACTGAGGCACTGTTAAGTGATCTTTGAAAAACTGTGGAGAACAGGAAAGGTACCAGAAGACCAGAATCAGGAAAACATTATCCCAGTTTTCAAAAAGAGAAAGAAGGTTGAGTCTTCTATATGTGGACCAGTGAATTTGACTTCAATTCTTGGCAAAATTCTAGATCCTATTTATTAAAGAGATGATTTAAGAGCATTTGCAGCAAGAGAAGTAGTGTGATCACTAATAGCCAATGTGGCTCCACCAGAAATGGGCCAAAGGATTACAGCCTCATAGACTCAGAGTTCAAAGTAAATTTAAGAGCTCATCCTATTCAACCCCTTCATTTTACATATGAGGAAATGAGGACCAAGTTAATTAAGTAACATTGCCATGGTCACACAAGTATTAAGTGGCAGGCTTGGGATTCAAATGCAAATCTTCTTACCCTAAACACATCATTCTCTTCCTGTAACAAACTACCAGAATGATCTCATTTCCTTTTTTGACAGAATTGTTAAACAGGTCAGCGAGGGGGATGGTGGAGACATCATCTACCTAATTTCAGCCACATCTTTGAAGAAGTCTCTCATGCTATCCATGAATAAGATGATTAATGGTAGGCAGATCCAAACGAGAAAATAAAGCACATTGAAAAGCTTAAAGCACTACAGAAATGTCAGTTGTTATTCTTATTGTGTAAAGGACCAAACACAACATTCACCGGAGGATCAGGGAAGGAACAGGAACATCCTGGAGAAGAAAAGGCTTGAGAAGGAAGGGAATGATTAGTGTCTTCAGGCGTCTGAAGGAATGCTACACGCAGCGTGATTTGACATGCTCGGCTTGGCCCCAGAAGGTTGAACTAGGCACAGAGCAGAGAGGCAGACTGAACTTGATATAAAAAAGAAAAGAAAAGAAAAGATTTCTTTACAATTAGAGCTCTTCAAAAGTGTAATGATTAGACTCCTCGAGATGCCAGCGGGGTCATCAGGGGGATTCCTGTTCAGAAACAGACTGGGTGAGATCCTAGCTCTGAAACTACGTGGTTTTACGATACTGCTGGTACCTTACCTGCGGAAAAGGGGTGACATCATCGTTGTTTTTGTTTCAATTACAACTTTTAAAAATAACTCATTAATGTTGTCCAGGAACTGGAGAGAGTAACACACAAATGAGCACAAAGATGGGGGCTCAGCGAGCACTGGGCTAGAATCAAAATCCACATATGTCTGTGGAGCTCACTGGGTTTTCTACTATGTAAGATGGTGGTGAGAAAAGTACTTCATAAACTTTGAAGTTCTATAGAAACATGAATTGTTCCTAAAATAATATAGCATCACCTAATGATCTGTCCCATATCCACTCCCCTATCCCCTGCCAAATGCCACACATCCTTAGGATGCTATGTTCTACTTACAGCAAACTCCTCAGGAGTTACTTTCAATACATCAAACACAACGGCATCATAGCTCTTACTGGCATAGTCACAGCTCCGTCCTTCCAGAGAGTCTGAGCTGCTGCTGCCCTGCAGAAGGGAAAGAGACATGCCTGAAGTTTCTTGATATAGAAGGTAGCCCCAAATCAGCAATTTCTTACCTCTCCTGGACTGGAGTCACTGAGGGAGATGTTGTATTTGATGCCTGCTGTAGTAGAAAGAGCATCTGATTCAAATGCTGAAGGCCTGGGTTTGAATTCCAGCTTTGTCCCTTACTAGATACATGACTTTGAGAGAGTCACATCATCTCTCTGAGTCTCAAATTCCCCATTCTTTAAAACAAATTGGGTAGACTGGATACCCTCCAAGGTCCCTTCCAGCTCTGATATCTCATGATCTCAGATCCCTTCCCATTCTAATATTCTATGCTTTAACATTCTATGTTCTAAAAGTCCTACCCAGCTCTGACATGACATGGTATGTTAACATTCACAGGAATTAGAGGATTTGAGAACTTATTGTCCAGTCCAACACCCTCATTTCACAAACAAAAAAAAAAAAATGAAGATCTGCCTTAGGTCACAGAGGTTGAAAAAAGCAGAGCCAAGATTCTCAATTCAGATCTACTACACCATGTTGCATCCTTCCATGCTCAACATCCTTTCCAGTTCCAACATTTTATGATTTTGTGACCCAACTCTCTCCTATTCTCCAAAAGGAGTGAATCTGTCTGGAGAACTTGGAAAAGGATTAGTAACTTTATATCTGTCAAATAGAGCCTGGCTTAATTCTTTTTTGTGAGTGTGTTGTATTTAAACTTGAAATCAGTCTGGAAAATATTACACAAAACACAAGGCAAGTTACTGTTAGAAATAGCATTTATGTGGTGAGCAAAAGCTCTCTTGAAATTAAAAGCCTGTTTGTTGGCAAAAGGAGGTGTAGCACATTGGTTAGGGAGCCCTGAGTGAAAGCTATCTTTATTAGAATAGCTTAGATTAATAGGAGTACTGTGAATACTGCATTTTAAAAAAGTTTCAAATAAACAGTTTCCTATAAAATATTAGGTTGAAATCTCAAATGTTGCCTGCCCAGAACCCACAGTTGTGGGAATCTTGGGGAATTACTCACATGATCCTTGGGAGCAGCCCTTTTTTATCTCTCCTCTCCCAAAGGGAAGGCTTCAATTAATAAATGGTTTCATTCCTCCTAACTCGGAGGGTGGCTTTGGTGAGGTTTCCATTAACCTCACCAGTCTGGACTGGAACTTAGGGAATTTGCTTGCATTTATTCCTTCTTGCTTCACTCTTTCCAAAATGGCAGCATTTGAGGGAAAATGTGCAGGCTTACTGGAGGCTACAGTGTATTCAAGCTAGCAAGGAAACCCAACAGTCAACAACTAAGAAATGTGAGGTTAGAGATGTGGACAGCAGCTGAAGCCAGTGAGTTTCAATAGCCTTGTATCTTAAAAAAAAATGAGCCCATTGTATTAAAAAAAAAAAAAAAGACACCACTGAGGTAAGTAAAGACTTTAATGACTAGGACACTAAGACAAGTAATTCTTTTTCTATCAATGAAGGGAGTTATTTGTACTGAGGTTCCTTCTATGTTCTAACATTCTATGATCCAAAGTTTCTTTTGTTTCCAATATTCTATGTTCCAAAGTCCTCTTTAATTTTTAACATTTTTTGCTCCCTTCTAAGATTCTATGTTATAAATGTTCCATACAATTCAGAAAATCTATGCTCTATCTTTTAAAATTCTATGTTCTAAGGTTCTTCAAAGTTCTGATAATCTATCATTTCATCTGTTAAATGGGCATAATAACTGTACTACTTATATTCTGTGTTCTAACATTTTGCATTCTAAGGTGTTTCTTACCTCTGATTGTGTTACAAGGATCCTTCCAACCCTAATGTTTTATGTTAGAAGATCCCCTCTGGTATTAGCACTGCGTTCCATGTATTTTCCTTCAAATCTGTAGTCCTTGTCAAATGTTCTAGCATTAATCTCACAGACAATTAATCTCACAATTCGTGGCTAATGAATTTTCCAAGCAGGTTAATCTTTCAATGTTTCTAGAAGTCCTATCATGCTTTCCGAGTTATTTATCTCTCCTTCAAACTCCCATACCCTTCCCCATTCCAACTGCTACCACAGAACATATTGGCATCCTCCAAGTTCTATCTCTTGCTGTTTACTTTCTCCCAGTATCTCAATCATCTGAGTAACAGACACAGCCTATGGAAATGGTCTTTTCAATGTAGTGTACAAAACACAGTATGAGTTAATACAAAAGTGATTTGACTTTGGTTTTAGTTCCAAGTTCCTTCAATAACTAGCTTGTGTCACCTTGAGAAGTCAAATACCTTCACTGGGGCTGAGTTTTCTCATTTATAAAATGGAGGTGATGGTTGTACTCAATTATCACTAAAATCTCTAAAAGCTCCAACATTTTATTCTTGGAATCAGACTCACAAAGTGAGGAGATCTCCTAAGTCAGCTAGGTGACTCAGGGAATAGAGTGCTGGATCTGGAGCCAGAGATACCTGAATTCAAATTCACCTTCAGAAACTTCCTAGCTGTGTGACCCTGGACAAGTCATTTAACCTTTCTCTGCCTCAGTTTTCCCCATCTGTGAAATAAGGATGACAATAACAGTACTTACCTCTGAGACTTGTTGTGAGGGTCAAATAAGATGATATTTGTCAAGTGCTCTGTGAACTTTACCTTGTTACATAAATGCCAGACATTGGTATTACTGTTAACATTTTTTTAGAAGTCATCAGCTAACTCTTTATCTGAAATCACAATCTATTTTGGAATATGCTACTTATTTACAATCAACAGTGTGTTCTGAAATGGCCAGGGCCTTCAGAGAGTGTCTTTGGATAAGTGACAATCATTTCTTACCATCTCAGTGGAACATGGCATCTGTGACACTGGACAGGTTATGAATATTTATTTTAATTTGAAATGAGTGACTTCAAAAAATACACTGAAAGTCAAGGTTTGATTTATTTAAGACTGTCCCCCAAATATAACAACTGTCTAAAGCCCGGCAGCAGCAGGCTCCCGTGGGGGTGGGGGTTGGGGTGAGAGGAAGCCTGAGCACTTAGAATGACAGCATTCATCAGGGCCTGCAGTCAAACACAACTCTGTTCAGGAGGTAGCAGTGGAGCATGTCCCCTGGCAGCAGGGAGTCCCTCCAAGGCCAAAGTAAGCTGGCACTGCCTCCCCCAACCCGCAACCTCCCCCACCCAGCATCCTACCTGGGGAGTCGAGGAGGTGACCAGAACATTGGCCATTAGGCCATTCCGTTTATACATGCTCTCTCTCCAGGCCTCAGGGGGAGTGTCAGGGCCACCTCAGCTGGTGACACAAAATGCAGGGAGAATTCCTGGAAGGCAAACAAGATCATGAAAACTTGCTTTCAAGGCACGCACACACACACACACACACACACACACACACACACACACACACCCTTTCCCAAAGTCATAGTGTTGAAGAAGTCTGTCATTGAAGAGGAAATCTGCAGATCAAAGCATTTACAGTGAATGGTCATTCACTAGAACATTCAACAAGCACTTACTAAGTGCCTTCTGTGTACCAGGCACCCTCAGGCTTGGTGTTGCAGATAGAAATACAAATAATGCAACAATCTCCAGGTGCATAGAGCTTAACTACTAATGACGGAGACAAGTCCATGCATACATTTATACTGAATACAGGGAATAAATACTAGATAGTTAAATACATTGTAGTTTGGAAGGAAGGGAGGCTACAAGCAATTGAGAGTAGGCTTCATGTAGAAGGTAGGTACTGAGCAGCATCTTGAATGAAGAGAGGGACTCTGTGAAACAGAGATGACGACATGAGCATTGAACACAAGGGGAATGGGCAGTGCCACAGTGTGGAGAAGAGCAATGGAGAACAGCCTAGGAAGGATGGAGAGATCGCCCATTTAGCTGGTCGCCAGAGCAGGGTTGGGGGTGGGTGGGTAGAGTAATTTTCAAAGAGGTCAGAAAGGTAGGTTGGGGTCAGGTTATCAAGGATTTTAAAAACTGAACAAAGGCGTTTCTATCTTATCTTGGAGACAACAGAGAACCCTGGAGTTAAAGTAGAAGAGTGGCATCATCAGATCTGTATTAAAGGAAAATTTCTTTGGCAGCTGGGCATAAGATAAACTGGAATGGGAGGGGTATTAAGGCATGGAGACCAATCAAGAAGCTGTTGCAATAATCTAGGTGAGAGGTTTATTAATTGGAGAAGTAGAAAGGAGTAAAGTTTGAGAGATGATATGGAAGCAGGAATGGCGAGATCTGCCAAATGATCAGACACATGGGGTGAGAGAAAGCAAAAACCTGAAATTATGAACTTGGGAAACTGGAAGGATACTAGTACCTTTGACAGAAATAAAGAAATTTTGAATGAAGGAGGGTTTGAGGTCCAAAGTTTAACTCTGGAAATAATGAGTTTGAGGTGTTGTTAGAAAATCCAGTTTGAAATGTCCACAAGGCAAACCATGATGTAGACCTGAAACTCAAGGGAGATGCTGAAGCTGGATAGATAGATTTGGGATAAAACTACATAGCAATGATATTTAAGCTCATTAGAGTTGGTGAAGTTTCCAAAAAAGAGTACAGAGAGAAAAGAAGAGGATCTACAGATGACAATCAAAAGAAAGGTAAATGGGGTGAAGCCAAGATGGTGGAGTAGAAAGACAAACCTGCTCAAGCTCTCCCTGCATAGCCGATAAAATACCTGTAAAAAGTAACTCTAAACAAATTCTAGAGCAGCAAAAACCACAAAACAACACAGTGAAAGAGATTTCCAGCATAATATAGCATGGAAGGTGGGTAGGAAGGGTCTATCACACAGGGCTAGGAGTGGAGCACAGCCCAGCTAGGACTGTGTGGCAGGGACAGGACTGGAGCAGGCTTCAGGGCACAGAATCATGGGTAGCAGCTGTGGTTCCCAGATTTCTCAACTCACAAACACCAAAGATGGTTTCAAAGGTCAGTAAGAAAGCTCTTTCAATTGGGTGAGAAAGGAGCTTGGTAGGGCCCCAGCAGCAGCCATTGCAATAACAGCTTCCACTTTTAGAGCCCTCACCCTAAAGATTCTGGGGGAATTGAGAATCCAATCTGGGTCTCAGTCCTGAGTGGCAGTCCTGGGGTGAGAAGGAGCACTGGCATGGTGGAGCTAGTGGCGGCTCTGGAGAGGGAATCCTACCCGCAGATCCTTGGCAGAAAAGAGTGCTTGTGGTTGCTCCTAGACCAGAATGCAGGCCAGAAAAGAAGTAAACTCCTCTCCCTTGATTGTGCCACCTTGGAGGAACTGAGTACTTACAGGTCTCTAGGATATATCCTCCAGGTGACAAAGGATTCAAAAATCAAGTAACTGGCTGGGGAAATTCCCACAAAGGGGGGGGGGAAGGGAATAAGACTATAGAAAGTTACTTTCTTGGAGAAAAGGTATTTTCTTCCATCCTTTTGGATGAGGAAGAATAAAACATACCATCAGAAGAAAACATAAAAATCAGGGCTTCTACATCCAAAACCTATCAAAAGTACATACAATGGTCTCAGGCCATGAAAGAGCTCAAAAAAGGATTTTGAAAATTGAGTAAGAGAGGTGGAGGAAAATTTGGGATGAGAAATGAAAGTGATGCAAGAAAATCATGAAAAGCAAGTCAACAGCTTGCTAAAGAAGACCCCCCCCCCAAAAAAAATGCTAAAGAAAATAACACCTTTAAAAATAGACTAACCCACATGGCAAAAGAGGTCCAAAAGCCCAATGAGAAGAATGCTTTAAAAAGCATAATTTGACAAATAGAAAAGGAGATTCAAAAGCTCACTAAAGAAAATAGTTCTTTAAAAATTAGAATGGGACAGATGGAGGCTAATGACTTTATAAGAAACCAAGAAATTATAAAAAACCAAAAACATGATAAAATATAAGACAATGTGAAATATCTCATTGGAAAAACAACTGACCTAGAAAATAGACCCAGGAGAGATAATTTAAAAATTATTAGTCTACCATAAAACCATGAACAAAAAAAAGAGCCTAGACTTCATCTTCCAAGAAATTATTAAGAAAAACTGCCCTGCAGTTGGTGGGATTACACACACATGTACACGTGTGTGAGCACACACATACACACAAAGACAGAGAGCACAGAGTGAACTGAATAGGATGGGATCATATCTTTAAAAAAATTAAGGTAAACAGTGAGAGAGAAATGTATTGGGAGAAGAGAGGATGAAATGGAATGGGGTAAATTATTTCTCACAGAAAAGGCAAGCAGGAGACTTTTTGTGGAGGGAAAAAGAGGAGAGCTGAGAAAAAAACATGAAGTTTACTCTCATCATATTCGACTAAAGGAAGGAATAAAATGTACACTCATGTACACTCATTTTGGTATAAAAACCTATCTTACAATACAGGAAAG
>JAQQSK010006704.1:0-14307 GCA_028658325.1 Potorous gilbertii
AAAAAATGGAAGAGAATGTGAAATATCTCATTGGAAAATCAACTAACCTGGAAAATAGACCCTGGAGAGATAATTTAAAAATTATGGGACTACTTGAAAGTCATAATCAAAAAAAGAGCCTAGACATCATCTTTCATGAAATTATCAAGGAAAACTGCCCTGAGATTCTAAAACCAGAGGGCAAAATAAGTATTCAAGGAATCCACTGACCACCACCTGAAAGAGATCCAAAAAGAGAAACTCCTAAGAACATTGTGGCCAAATTCCAGAGTTCCCTGATCAAGGAGAGAATATTGCAAGCAGCTAGAAAGAAACAATTCTAGTATTGTGGAAATAAAATCAGCATAGCACAAGATCTAGCAGCTTCTACCTTAATGGATCGAAGGGCATGGAATAGGATATTCCAGAAGTCAAAGGAACTAGGAGTAAAACCAAAAATCACCTACCCAGAAAAACTGAGTGTAATACTTCAGGGTAAAATATGGTTTTTCAATGAAATAGAGGACTTCCAAGCATTCTTGATGAAAAGACCAGAACTGAAAAGAAAATTTGACTTTAAAACACAAGAATGAGAAGATGCATGAGAAAGTAAACAGCAAAGAGAAGTCATAAAGGGCTTACCAAAGTTGAACTGTTTACATTCCTACATGGAAAGACAATATTTTTAACTTTTGAAACTTTTCAGTATCTGGATAGTTGGTGGGATTACACACACACATACACACAGAGGCACACACACATGTACCCATGTGCACGCACACACATACACACATGCACACACAGAGACAGAGAGCAAAGAGTGAAGTGACTAGGATGGTATGATATCTTAAAAGAAATCAAGGTAAATGGTGAGGGAGAAATAGAGTGGGAGGCGAGAGGGTGAAATGGAATGTGGTAAATTGTCTCTTGTAGATGAGGAAAGCAGGAGACTTTTTAGTGGAGGGAAAAAGTGGAGAGCTGAGAAAACAAAAACTTGAAGTTTGCCCTCATCACATTCGACTAAAGGAAGAAATAAAATGCACATTCATTTTTGGTGTGAAAACATATCTTACAATACAGGAAAGTGGGGGAGAAGGAGATAAGCAGGGTGGGGGAATGATGGAAAGGAGGGCAATGGGAGGAGAAGGCAATTTGAAGTCAACACTCAAGCAGGGACAGGAGCAAAAGAGAGAATAGAAACAATGGGGGGCAGGATATGATGGAGGGTAATACAGTTAGTCTCATACAACACAACTATTATGGAAATCACTTGCAAAACTACACTGATATGGCCTATGTTGAATTGCCTGCCTTCCCAAAGGGAATTGGTGGGGAGGCAGGGATGCGGAGAAGTTGGAACTCAAAGTTTTAGGAACAACTGTTGAGTATTGTTCTTGCTACTAGGAAACAAGAAATACAGGTAATGGTGAATAGAAAATTATCTGGCCCTACAGGACGAAAGAGAAGATGGAGAGAAGAGAAGGGAGGCATGATAGAAGAGAGGGCAGATTGGTGATAGGGGAAATTAGAATGCTGGGTATATTGGGGTAGGGGTAGGGGAGAAGTGGGGAGAAAATGTGGAACCCAAAATTTTGTGAAAATGAATGTAAAAAGTTAAATAAATAAATTTACATTAAAAAAAGAAGTATTTTCTTCAGTGATCTATTGTACCTCCTTTTCCATTTGGCTAGTTCTGCTTTTTAGGGCACTCTTCTCCTCATTGAGTTTTTGAATGTCTTTTGTCAATTGAGTTAGCCTATTTTTAAAGGTTTTATTTTCTTAAACATTTTTTGTTTCTCCTTTAGTAAGATGTCCACCCACTTTTCATGCTTTTCCTGCGTCTCTCTCATTTCTCTTCTCAGTTTTTCCTCCACTTCTTTTACTTGATTTCCAAAATTTTTTTGAGCTCTTCCTTGACCTGAGACCATTGAATACTTATTTTGGATATTTGGAATGCAGAAGCTTTGACTTCTATGTCTTTCCCTTATGCTGAGCATTATTCTTCCTCATCTAAATGCATGGGAGAAGATATCTTTTCACCAAGAAAGTAACCTCCTATAGTCTTGGCAGCGTGGCCCCTTGTCTTGGGCAACAGACATTTCCTATGGGCCTTTCAGGTCACCCTGGACTGGAAATCTCCTCCACTCTGTTGTTCTCCACTCTTGCTGCTCCAAAATTTGTTGAGAGTTCCTCCTTACAGGTATTTTATGGGCTGTGCAGGGAGAGCTTGCTTTTGTATGTCTTTGTGCTCTGCCATCTTGGCTCTGTCCCCAGGATGGATTTTAAATGCCAAATTAGAGAAACAGAAGAAAAAATGACGAATGATTTTAAAAATATGAAAAAAAAGAAGGAATCACTGAAGAATTTAAATGGAATGTTGGACAAATGGAGAAAGAAGTACAAAACCTAACTGGAGAAAATAACTCCTTAAATGGAACAATTAGATAGAAAAGGAAAAGCAAAAGATAATTGAAGAGAACAATTTGAAAAAATTAGAATTGGTCAAGCAGAAACCAATGACTCTATGAGTCATCAAGAATTAGTCAAACAGAATCTAAAGAATGGAAAGGTAGAAGAAAATGTAAAATATCTAATTGGATAAACAATTTATCTGGAAAATGGATCCAGAAGAGAAAATCTAAGGACTATTTGTCTACCAGAAAGACACAATGAAAAAAAGAGTCTGGACAATATCTTCCAAGAAATCATCAAGGAAAATTTCCCAGAATTACTAGATCCACTAGGGGACAAGATAGCCATCGAATGATTCCACTGTTCACCTTATGAAAGGGATCCCAAACTAAAAACCCCATGGAATATCCTTGTTAAATTCCAGAACTGTCAAGTGAAGGAAAAAGTATGGCAGGCAGCCAGAAAGAAACAATTCAAATATTGAGGAGCTACAGTCAGGATGACACAGGAACTTGCCTCTTCTGCATTACATAATCGAAGGAATTGGAATACAATATTCTGTAAGGCAAAGGAGCTGGGACTACAATCAAAGATCAATAACGGAGCAAAGTTAAGTATAGTATTTCAAACAAAAAGATGGACATTCCCAGAAACAAAGGATTTCCAGATCAGTCTAAGGAAAAGGCCAGAGTTCAATAGAAAATTCGTTCTTCAAACACAGGTCTCAAGAGAGGCATAAAAAGATAAACAGGGGGAAAAAGCTTGTTATTCAATATAGAGAATGTGTTTACATCCCTATAAGGGAGGATGACACTTGGTAATCTTCAGAACTGTATATTTATTATGAAATTCAAACGGGATATACATACATAGAGGGAGAAAAATAAAGTAAATGATGTCATGGTAAAAATGTGATTTAAGAGTGTGGAGGGGGAGAGAGGAGAAATTCCATCATTTGCTTCTCTTCAGGCTCTTCTGGCTTTCCTCTTGGGAAAAATGCCAACCCAACTTTATGTTACTGAGGACATACTATGGGAGAAAGCCAGTGAGAAGAGCTTGCTACAGTAGAGATTTCAGGGGGAGTACACACAGTACAGCTCAGGAAGTGTGCAGTGCAATCTTACATAGTAGGGACATGAACCTGAACAGACTTCATGGAGTCACCAAAAGCAGCAGTTCCCAGATTGCTCAAACCACGAACACCACAGCTTCAAAGGTCAGTGGGAGGGCTCCTTCAACCAGGAGAGGGGAGCAAGATCTGGACACCTGGCAGAAGCTACTGCAGCAGTAGCTTACAATTTTGGAGCCTTCCACCTAGAGACCCTGGGAGAATTGGGTTACTGAGCTCAATCTCAACCCTGAATGACAACCCTGGGAGACTTCTGCCTAAAGTCCCTGGGGGAATTGAGCATCTGATCTGAATCACAGTCTTGCACTCAATCTTGACAAAGAATTCAAAAATCAAGTAACTGGCTGGGAAAATGGCCAAAAAAGGGGAAAAAAAAGATAATAGAAGGTTGCTTTCTGGGTGAGTGAGTACTTTCTTCCATCTTTTCAGATGAGGAAGAGCAATTTAAGTCTTAAAAGAAGACATAAAGTCAAGGCTTCTGCATGCAAAAACCCCCAAATAAGCATACAATGGTCTCAGGCCATGAAAGAGCTTAAAAAGGATTTTGAAAATCAAGGAAGAGACATGAAGGAAAACTGGAAACAGAAAGGTGAGTGATGTAAGAAAATCATTACTAGAAAGTCAACAACTTACTGAAGGAGACTCCAAAAAAATGCTGAAGAAATTAACACCGTAAACAATAGACTAACTCAAATGGCAGAAGAGGCCCAAAAAGCCAGTGAGGAGAAGAATGCTTTAAAGAGCAGAATCAGATAAACAGAAAAGGAGTTTCGAAAGCTCACTGAAGAAAATAGTTCTTTAAAAATTAGAATTGAGGGAGGAGCCAAGATGGCAGAGTAGAAAGATTCACATATGCTATCTCCGAACCCACAGCCCATGAATTTCCTGTAAAAAGAACTCCCAACAAATTGGGGAGCAGTGGAAGCCACGCAGCAATGGAGTGAAGGAGATTTCTGTTCCAGAGAGCCCTGAAAAACTGACCCCAAGGGTCCATTGTGCACCAGACGGGAGCAGAGCCCAGCCCTTCCTTGGCTGCGCGGCCCCAAGAGGAGCAGATCAAGCAGATCTAAGCAGGCTTCAGGGATGGAATCTCCGGCAACCACGGGGTCCCTCCACCCACAGGTACTACAGGTAAGTGAGAGAGACTTCTAGGCTGCTCGAGAGGGGAGCGGGGTATCTCCATAACTCAGGGCCCCTCGAGGGGCAGCAGCAGAGGCAGCAGCAGCCAGAGGCTCCTGGAGCAGGCAGGACCTATGCTCCATTACTGAAGGTCTCTGCATAAACTCCCTGAGGGAACTGAGCCTGGGAGGTGACCCTGCCCCCAACCAGAGCACCAAAACTTAAGCTCACATTGAATAGCAGCCTTGTCCCCGCTGAAAGCCCTGAGGCTGGGGACCAGCTTATCCCAAACATCTGAAATAGGTATCCAATGGGCTCAGGTCATGGAAGAGCTCAAAAAGGATTTTGAAAAAATTAGAATGGAGCAGATAGAAACTAATCACTTTATGAAAAACCAAGAAATTACAACACAAAAAAAAGGAATGAAAAAGTAGAAGATGATGTGAAATATCTCATTGGAAAAAGAAATGATGTGAAAAAGAGATCCAGGAGAGACAACTTAAAAATTATGGGACCACCTGAAAGTCATGAAAAAAAAAAGCCTAAACATCATTTCATGAAATTGTCGAGGAAAATTTCCCTGATATTCTACAGTCAGAGGGCAAAATAAATATTGAAAGAACCCACCAATCACCTCCTGAAAAAGATCCAAAAATATAAACTCCTTGGAATATTGTAGCGAAATCCCAGAGTTCCCAGGTGAAGGAGAAGATTTTTCTAGGTGATAGAAACAATTCAAGTATTGTGGAAATACTTGAAATCAGGACAACACAGGATCTGGCAGCTTCTACATTAGGGGATTCAAGGGCTTGGAATATTTCAGAAGTCAATGGAACTAGGATTAAAATCAAGAAGCACGTACTCAGAAAAACTGAATATAATACTTCAGGGAAAAAATGATCATTTAGTGATATAGAAGACTTTCAAGTATGTTTGACGAAAAGACCAGAACTGAATACAAAATTTGGTTTTCAAACACAAGAATCAAGAGGAGCATGAAAAGATAAACAAGAAAGAGAAATCATAAAGTACTTTCAAAAGTTGAACCGTTTACATTCCTACATGGAAAAATAATGTTTATAAGTCTTGAGAATTCTCTCAGTATTTGGTAATTGGAGGGATTATAATGTTATACACACAAACACACACAAACATGTGTGTGTGTGCATGCATTGTGTGTGTATATATATACATACATATATATATATATATATATATATATATATATATATATAGAGAGAGAGAGAGAGAGAGAGAGAGAGAGAGAGAGAGAGCGCACAGGGTAAGTTGAATAAGAAGGGATGCTATCTAAAAAATAAAATTAAGGTGTGAGAGAAGAATATACTGGGAGGAGAAAAGGAGAAATGGAATACAGTAAATAATCACTCATAAATGAGGCAAGAATAAGCTTATTCAATGGAAGAGCAAGGGAGGAGATGAGAGGGAAAAAGTAAAGCTTACTGTCTTCACATTTGGCTTAAGGAGGTAATAAAATGCTCACTCAATTAGGTATGATAATCTGTCTTACACTACAGGAAAGTAGGGGAGAAGGGGACAAGTAGGGTGAGGGGGATAATAGAAGGGAGATAAATGGGAGAATGGAGTAATTAAAAGTAAACGCTTATGGGGAGAAACGGGGTGAAAAACAAGAATAGAATAAATGGAAGGCAGGATAGAATGGAGGAAAATATAGTTAGTCATAAACAACATGACTATTTTGGAAGTCATTTGCAAAACTTCACGTATATAGCCCATAGTGAATGGCTTGCCTTCGCTCTGGAGATCGGTGAGGAGGGCAGAAGGGAAAGAAGTTGGAATTCAAAATATTAAGAATGAATGTTGAGAATTGTTTTTACATACAACTGGGAAATAAAAAATACAGGTAATGTGATATAGAAATCTCTCTTGCCCTACAAGAAAAGAGAAGGTGGGGATTAAGGAAGGGAGGTGTATGATAGAAGGAAAGGCAGATTGAGAGAAGGGGTAATCAGAACCCAAGGCATTATGTCGTGGGAGAGGGGAGAAAATTTGGAGCTCAAAATTTTGTGGAAATGAATATTGAAAACTAAAAATAAATAGAAGTTTCAGGGAAATTTCCCCTTTCACTGAAATTTGGCAGTTTCTCTTGGTTGAGCTAAGATATCTCATTTTCAGTGGGAAAGCTCCTTCAGCCTGCATTGTCTGGTATATATTATCCTACATACTCTGATTTCTGTTATTCTATCTATCAACTTGGATAAATGGGTTTCTTTCTTGTTTGTGATATGTTTTCCTTGTGGAAATGGTATTGGTTGGGAAGATAGTCTTCAGTATAAAGCTTGGTTACATTAAGAAGTAGCCATCAGGTGTTTAGTTTGAAACTAAAAAAATTGCATCCTGTAGACAAAAAATATTCAAGAGAGCAAACATAATTATAGCCCAATACTCCCCTGTCTCTGAGGAGAGCAGAGGGACCATTTCTGACCCCCAACCTCCTGCTTCTCCTCTGAAAGGAACTGCAGTGGCTGCATCTCTGAGAACTAAATTAAGACTACTTTGGCTATAATAGCCTTCTCAAGGAATATAGCCACAAAAAGCAGGAGAGATACAATATGATAGTGGGAATGAGTGGTTCAAGTAAGAGTTTTCTGAGGATAAATGAGATATGGGCATATTTGTAGGCAGCCAGGAAGCAACCAGTGGACAGGGATACGTTGAAGGGAGAGGCTATTCCTCCAATATCCTGGGGGAAACAATATGAAATGAGATCGTTGTTTGACATTCCAAGCCCTTCATAACCTAGCCCTCTGAACATCCCCATTCCCTGATCCCCATGCTACCTTTCTAATCTTACACCTTATTTATCACCACATACTCTTTAATCCAACAACACTGCCTTCTTGCTATTCCATGAATAAGACATCCATCTTTCAGCTCTAGACATTTTCTCGGGCTTTCTCCCATGCCTGGAATACTTTCCCTCTTCATATTTGTCACCTGGCTTCTCTGGCTTCCTTTAAATCTCAACTATTATCTTCTATGGGAAGATATTCTCAATGCCTCAATTGCCTTCATTCTATTAATTATTTCTATATATCCTGTATATAGCTTATTTATACATATTTCTTTGCCTATCGTCTCCCCAATTAGATTGTCAGTTCCTTGAGGACAAGGATTGTCTTTTGTCTTGTTTTATATCCTCAACACCGAGAACAATACATAGGCAAATTATATAAAAGAAAAGTTCAAAGGGATTGTAATGGGAGATGTGAAAAGTAGGAGTCAGAAAATGGTAAAATACATCACAGCAAGAGGCACAAAACATATTACAATACCGAAAAAGTGGGGAGGGAAATGAGCATTGCTTGAGAGTTAGTCTCATTTGCTTCTGTTCAGGAAGGGTACAGCCAACTCAGTTAAGTATAGAAATACAACTAGTTCTATAGGCTGTAGGAGAGGAAGAGGTAAACAAAGAAAGGGAGGAGAGGCTAAAATGGAGGGAAGAAGTAGTAAGGGAAAAGGGGATTAAAAGAGAGAGGGAATGAAAGAAGGGAAGGAAGACTGAGAGAGGCTTTGGTCAAAAATTAAAACTCCCCTATTTTGGAGGGGAAGGGAGAAGAGAGAATTAAAAGCATAATCAGGGGAAAGGGGATGGAGGAAAAGACCCAGATAGCAATCATAATTGTGAATTGGAATGGGCTGAAGTCTCTCATAAAATGGGAACAGATGGCAGAAAAGATTAAAAACCTTAATCCAACAATTTGTTGCTTACTAGATAAACATTTGAAATTGGGGCATGCATACAGTGTAAAGTTAAAAGTTTAGAACAGAATATATTGTACTTAAGCTGATTTGAAAAAAAAAAAGCAGGGGTAGCAATCCTAATCTCAGACAAAGCAAAAGCAGAAATAGATCTAATCAAAAGAGATAAAGGAAGAAACTATATTCTGATAAAAGACACCATAGACAACGAAGGAATTTCCTTACTAAACATATATACTTCAATGGTATAGCATCTAGATTCTTAGAAAAGAAATAAAGGGAATTACAGGAATAAATAGACAGGAAAATTGTAGTAGTGGGGAACCTCAAACTCCCGCTCTCTGAAGTTGATAAATCTAACCTCAAAATAAACAAGGAAGAATTTAAGGAGGTAAATAAAACTCTGGATAAGGTAAATATCATAGATATCTGGAGAAAATTGAGTGGGGAGAGAAAGGAATAAGGTTTTCTCTATGGTACCTGGCTTGCATGCAAAAATGTACCAAGTACAAGGCCATAAAAACCTCACAATCCAGGGCAGAAAGACAGATTGTCAGTGCATCCTTCTCAGATCATAATGCAAGAAAAATTATATATTATCAAAGACTGTGGAAATATAGACCAAAAATTAAAGTAGGTGTGGGTTAAACAACAAACCTTAGAAACAATCAGCAACTTCATTCAGGAGAAAGACAATAATGAGACAACCTTCCAAATCTTATGGGATATTACAAAAGCAGCTCTTCATGGGAGTTTTATGTCTTTGAATGACTACATGTATAAAATAAGAAAGAGGAGATCAATGAATTGGGTATGTAGCTGAAAAAGCTAGACAAAGAACAAATTGAAAATTCCTATGTTAATACCAAATCAGAAATTCTGAAAACCTGAGAGATTAGTAAAATAGAAATTAAGAAAACTATTGAACTAATACATAAAACTAGGAGTTGAGTTTATGAAAAAAAAAACAATAAAATCGATGAACCTTTGGTCAATTTGATTTAAAAAAGAAAGAAGAAAACCAAATTACCAATATCAAAAATGTAAAGGATGAAATAACATCCAATGAGGAGGAAATGAAAATAGTTATTAGAAATTACTTTGCCCAACTGTAGGCACATAAATTCTACAATTAAATGAGATGAATGATTATTTCAAAAGGCATAAATTGCCCTGACTTACGGAATAGGAAGTTGAATACTTAAATAACCCCATTTCAGAAAAAAAAATTGAACCATCCATCAAGGAACTCCCTAGGAAAGAAATCTCTTGGGTCAGATGGATTTACAATGTTTACAAATGAATTGTATCAAACATTTAAGGAAAAGTTAATTCCAGTAATATATAGACTGGGAAAATTGTTGAAGGAGTCTTACCAAATTCCTTTTCTGATGCAAATATGTTTCTGATACCTAACCAAGAAGAACCAAAACAGAGAACGAAAATTTTAGAATAATTTCTCTAATGAATATACGTGCAGAAATTTTAATAAGATTTAAGCAAAAAGAATACAGTAACTTATCACAGGATAATACTTCATGATCAGGTAGGATTTATACCAGGAATGTAGGGATGTTTCATTATTATGAAAACTACTAGCATTATTGATCGAATCAACAATAAAACTAACCAAAACCACATGATTATCTCAATAGATGCTAAAACAGCTTTTTTGACAAAATGCAACACCTATCGGATACATACACTGGAATACAACACTGGAAAGCATAGGAACAAATAGAACTTTCCATAAGCAGTACCTACCTAAAACCATCAACGAGCATTATATGCAATGGGGAGAAGCTACATGTATTTCCAATAAGATTAGGAGTGAAATAGGGATGTCCATTATCACCACTGTTATTCAATATGG
Organism: Potorous gilbertii; assembly: GCA_028658325.1. Classification (NCBI taxonomy): domain Eukaryota; kingdom Metazoa; phylum Chordata; class Mammalia; order Diprotodontia; family Potoroidae; genus Potorous; species Potorous gilbertii. The sequence continues at coordinate 10,254 of JAQQSK010006704.1, forward strand.
TATTAGAAATGCTTGCCCTAGCAATATGAGAAGAAAAAGAAATACAAGAAGTTAGAACAGGCAACAGAGAAACTAAGTTATCACTCTTTGCAGATGACATGATGATATACTTAGAGAGTACCAACGAATCAAGTAAAAAGAACTGCTTGAAATAGCAGACAACTTTGGCAAAGTTGAAGATTACAAAATAAACACAGATAAATAATCTGCATTTCTATATGTTCCTTAAAAAGCCCAATAGTAAGAGATAGAAAGAGAAGTCCCTTTTAAAGCTATGGTAGACACTTTAAATATCTGGGAGTCTACCTTACAGAACAAAGTCAGGGACTATATGAACACAATTACAAAACATGTTTGCCACAGATCAAGTTGGATATAAGTAAGTGGAAAAAACATCAGTTGCTACTGAGGAGACTGAACTAATATAATAATAGTGACATTTCTACCTAAATTAATTTACTTATTCAGTGCCATCCCAATCAAACTACCACATAATTATTTTCTGGAGTTGGAAAAAATAATGTCAAAATTCATCTGGAAGAACAAGAGGTCCAGAATACCAAGGGAACTAATGAAAGGAAATGCTAGGGAAGGTGGCCTAGCACTACTACATCTCACACTGTATTATAAAGCAGTAATCATCAAAAACACTTGGTTCTGGGTAAGAAACAGAAGGATAGACAAGTGGAATAGGTTAGGTGCTCAAGACACAGTAGTCAATGAATATAGCAATCTACTGCTTTATAAACCCAAGGACCCCAGCTTCTGAGATAAGAACTCACCATTCAAAAAAAATGCTGGGAAAACTGAATAACAGTGTGTCACAAACTGGCACAGTACACAAGAATAAAGTCCAAATTGTTACATGAGCTAGTTGTAAAGATTGAAACTGTAAATAAGTTAAAGGAGCAAATAATAGTGTATGTGTCAGGTTTCTCGAAAATGGAGAAATTTATGACCAAAGAAGACATAGAGAACATTATGAAGTGCAAAATAGATAACTTTGATCACATTTAAAAGTTTTTGCACAAACAAACCCAATGCAACCAAGATTATGAAGGAAACAAAAACCTGGAATGAATTTTTGCAGATGGTATCCATGATAAAGGCCTCACTTCTAAAACATATAGACAACTGAGTCAAATGTACAAGAATACACCTAATTCCCAATTGACAATTGGTCAAAATATATGAACATGGAGTTTTTGAGGAAGAAATTAAAGTTATCTCTAGCCAAATGAAAAAAATGCTTTAAATCGCTATTGATTAGAGAGATGCAAATCAAAACAAATTTGAGGTACCACATCTCATCTGATAGGATTTGAATGCTTTAAGTGGTCATTGAATTATATTGAACTGAATTCATCACCTTAAACACTTACACTTCATTTTTTTTCCTTTCTCCAACACATATTTATATGTTTATCTTCTTACATGTTTTCTTCTTCCAGGAGTGTATAACTTCCTTGAAGGCAGATAAATTTTTGTTTCCTTTTTATTTTGTCTTTATATTCCCTGTACATATCACAGCACCTTGAATATAGTCAAGGTTTATTGAATGCCAGCTGAATTGAATTACTATTGTTTTTCATCCTAGAGAACCTTTTGACATACGTGATGCTTTATCTCTTAATGAGATATGGTAGAAGTAATGGATGACAACAAAACATGAAGGCAATAAGAACATCACAAAAAAGGATGTAGTCATGTAATGTAGTGAAGTATAACCTATATTCAGTTGCAACTTAATAAAAGTCAAATGAGAGGAAGTTTTGGGAAGTTTTTCTGGAAACAGAGAATGATGACAAGCACTTTCTCCACAGGAGCAATGGAAACTAGAATATTTCAAAATTAAGTTTAGCTGTGTAGAAGCAAAGACATTAAAACTTCAAACTGTAACTAAATAAGAAACTAACTGAGGGCAAAAAAGGGGATTAAGCTCCATAATATAATATGCTACTAGGAAAGTAAAGAAAACAGGGAAGAAGAATCTCAAACTCTTCTGACAATGTAGCAAAAAGAAATTAAAGACATTTGTTTAGTAATTTTGCAACTCTTAAAATCTTACAGCTGAGTTTACTAGAGATCATAAATTATATCCTATCTTCTTTATATCACATTAGGGTCGTTGACTTTGCTTCCTTTAGATAAATGATTCTATCCTGATATGCAGCATTTTAATGTAGATGTTAACCCATGTGTAACTGTGTAGAAGCAAATGCTTCTTGAAAATGCCTTAAAAGATGAGACCTAGTAAAATAAAAAGCATTTTTGCCCAGCTTAACCAACATATCTCCTCCACAACCTAGAAAACACTCCAGACTGAAATATGATTGAGAAATCCGAGCAAAAGTCACAGTGAGTCATTTTTCCCCAGTCTATAGCAACTAAGGAATATACACTATGAAATCTATCAACATGGAGACAGAGGTTGTGCAGAGGCATAGACTAGCACAGCAACAGCAAAAGCATATGTGACAGCAGTGGGGAATATTTTCACATGCAGGGACAAAAAGGGGACTGAACTGAACAGGAAGCATCAGAATAGAAAGACATCCCAGAGAATGCCTGACCCAGGAGTAACAATAAGAATAGGTGCCAGCTGGCAACTCTGTCACTCATTACCAAGTTTCAGGTCACAGTTGCAGGGCAAAGAGACAAAAACTATTTGAAAAACCAGAAAGTAGTCTGGTAGAAATCAGATACATCTCTCATCATATATCAAGATAAGGTCAAAATGGGTACTTTTGTGCCACAAAGGATGATATAAGCAAATTAGTGGAACAGGGAAGAAATTTCTTGTTAGATCTATAGAGACGGGGAGAGTTCATGACCAAATGCAAGAAAGAATAGCTCACAGATTACAGAATGGATAATTTTGATTATATGATATTTAAAAGTATTCGCTTAAATGAAAGCAATGCAGGTAAATTAAGAAGAAAAAATAGGATTCTGGGGAAAAATATTTACAGTAAATTTACTTGATAACAGGTTCATTTCTAAAATGTAAGGGTCATTTTTCAACGGATAAGTAGTGAAAGGATATGAATAGGCAGTTTTCAGAGGAATAAATCAAAGCTATTTTTAGTTATCTGACCAAAAAATATCTAAATCATGAGTAACAGAAAAAAATTAAAACAACTATGACATTTGGTCTCACTCAGATTTGCTAAGATGACAAAAAAGGGAAAATAATAAATGCTGGAGGGGATCTTGGAAAATAGACACACTAATGCACTGTTGATGGAGCTGTGAACTACGTCAAACATTCTGGAAAATAATAGGGAACTATGTCCAAAAAGCTATTAAATTATGCTTGTGCTTTGAACCACTAGTGCTGCTCCTAGAGTATACACCGAGGAAAGCAATGACAGAGGGAAAGGACAAATATGTTCAAAATATTTATAGCGTTTGTTTATGTAGGGGGAGCCAAGAATTATAAACTAAAAGGATGCTCATCAACTGGGAAATGGCTGAACAAGTTGTTGCATATAAATGTAATTGAATACTTTTGTGCTATAAGAAATGATGAAGAGAATGGCTTCAGAAAAAAACCTAGGGGAAACTATATGAATTTGTGCAAAGTGAAGTGAACAGAATCAGAAAAATAAACAGTTACATCAATATTATAAACATAATCTATTCTGAAAGATTTAGTAACTCTGATGAATATAGCAGCCCACAACAATTCCAAAGAACTCATAATGAAGCATGATGCCTATCTCCAGTTAGAGAAATGATGGACTTAGAATGCAGATAGAGTAAATTTTTATTTCTTTTTCCTTTCTTCCTTTCTTTTACTCCTCTTTCTTTTTGGAACATAGTTAATGAGGAAAATTTCTATTACATGAACATAAATATTTAGAGTATATTTTGTCTTACCTTCTTATTTGCTAGAGTAGGAGGTGAGGGAGAGAGAGAATTTGGGAAAAGGAAATATAAAGGCATCTAAACTTAGAAAGAATGTTTTGCAAAGAAAAAAGTCTAAGGAATAATCTCTGTTAACCAGAACAATGTCTGCTAATAAGAATTCTATCTTACTTCATGATATTCA
>JAQQSK010006705.1:0-14307 GCA_028658325.1 Potorous gilbertii
GTTGCCTGTATTCAAATTCATACTATTTGAAGTTATGATTATGTAAAATATGGTCATTTATTTTAGCCCAATGGAAATAGGTGGTATGAATTCAAATCATTCAACTACTTCAGGACGTATTATTTCCACCTTGGACTACATTGTGGGGAAAACTGGGAGAGAGGACGTGGCCCCTACCTTCAGGGAATTTATAGTCTGGGCTAGGCCCAGGGAGTTCATGATCTGTTTTGGGGGTGGGGGAAGCACACTCATGGAACCGTTAGAGACTAAGGCATGACAGTGTATAAAATGGTCAGAAGATGGAGGAAGAGGATGGTGCAGAGTGGAGTGAAGAAAGATTAATGATAGCTAGCACTTTATAAATATCATCTCGTTTTATCCTCATAACAGAGCTGGAGGTAAAGATTATTTATCTTCTTTTAAGGTTAAGAGACTTGTCCAGGGTCACAGAGCTAATAAGTGTCTGAGGCTGGTTTTGAACTCAGCTTCTCCTGACTCCAGGTCCAGCACTCTATCCACCATACCACCTTGTTGTATCTAAAAGGCAGAGGAGGCTCTAAGGAGGCAAAGGGAGATAATCCCTAGGACGAGGTAGCTTTGGGGGTGTAGGGGGGACAGGATGCAGGGAAGGTGTCGGTAGGGGAAAGTAGACTGCAATAGAACCATTTATAGAGATAGAATCACCTGGGAGCAGACAGATAAATGTCTTACTCTCCCCTCTACGCCCCCTCCCCTACCAGGATCAATGGCTATCTGTTCTCTCTTGGAGGATGTACAAGGTGAGACGTTGCACAGCCTCTTAGGGCTGCCTGTCCTTGCATTTGGATCAACCTCACGAGAGAGAGGCATTGTGAGACAATGGGAAGAGCTCTGAGGGTCTGTGTTCAAGTCCTAGACCTCTCACTTACTAGTTACCTGACCTTGGCAGCCCCTGGCCCCATCCTCGCATATAGATTCCACATGAAAATCTTGACTCTTCCTAATCTCAAAGGAATGTTGTGAGTAAAGTGCTTTTCTAAGTGGAAAAGTGAAACGTCAGAAGGGTCTTTCTAAAAGTGAGCCTCAATTCATCTTGCTTTGGTTTCCTCATCCCTTGATGTTTAGAATGGAAAGGAAATGCTCCCCCTTCCCCTTGCTTTTATACAGAGGGGTGACATGCCTTTTCCTAGGATGCTTAAATGCTAATTCATTTTTATCTGTTTCTATGTGAATTTTCTGGTTGTCTTTTGGTTTTCCTTTTCTTCTTTAACAGTCGATCTCTCTCCTGTGTACCCACAGCCCCAGGGTTTCTTCATCTGTCGACTGGAAGTTACCTCCTTGAGGCTGATACAACTGTTATATAATCATCTCTTCTTGAGAGCTGCTTCCACCCTCTCCAAATCATTTTTTTTTCCTTTGAGCCCAGCTGGGGGATTATGTAACTAACTCTTTCATGCACACACACACACGCACACGCACACACACACGTGCACACACACATGCACACATGCACACACACGCACACACGTGCACACACGCACGCACACACGCACACACACACGTGCACACACGCGCACACACACGCGCACACACACACGCGCACACACTACTTCCCTCTTTCTCTTCCATTCCCTCTTCTTTCCAAGTCTTCCTTCTCTCATTTTCCTTCCTCTCTTTCTTCCCTCTTTCTTTTCTTCTTTCTCCCTCCTCATTTCATTTCTCTCCCTCTTTCCCTTCTCTTTCTGCTTTTTCTTCTCTCTTCCCTCCTTTCTTCCTCTGTGCTCCCCTCCCTCCCCACTAGATTTGGAGTTAGGAGAGACCAGTGATAGAATCCCACCACTACACTTAGTAGCTGATCATTGATCCCTCATGGGCCTCAGTTTCCTCATAAGTGAATGTTTCAAACCACAGCTACTCAGAGGATGGCGACACCAAGAGCAGAAATGAGGAAGTTATGGGAAGAATCAGGTTTAGGGGGAGGAAGATGATAAATTCACTTTGGAATACATGAAGTTTAAAGGCAAGAAATCTAGATGGGGGATCCCAGTGGGCCAGTGGAAATAGGAAAGCAGAGCTCTGGAGAGAGATCAGGGCTGGAGATACAACTGTTACAGTCATTTGCCAAGAGGTGAGAAGTCAAGAGTGAGTATAGTTCTTAACTCTTCTCTTTTAATAACCCCCAATGTCCAATCAGTTGTAGAGTCCTCTACCTTTCTTTTCCATGACAGCATGTGTTCTTTGCTTCTTTACAACCGCCTTAGGTCGGGCCCTCATCCCCTCCCAATGGTATTATAGCAATGGCTTCTTAAGTGGTCTTCCTGTCTTCCTTATTCTATCTTCCATACCACTGTCTGCCTAAGAAATCTTTCTAAGTCATTTCCTTTACTGAAAGACTTTTAGTGGCTACTCATTATCTACTATTAAATAAATGTCTTCTGACATTCAGGGTCCTATATAATGTGGTTCTAGCTTGTCTGTCCAGTCTTATCCCAAAACATTCCCCATCATGAATTCTCTCTTTCAGCTAAACTAGTACTGTTCATCTCTCATCCTGGTGATATCCTCCTATCACCAGGCCTTTGCTCTCAGAATTTCCTATGCCTAAACAGACTCCTCCTCCCTTCTCATGAACATCTACTGGAGTCTCTCCCTTCTTTTAAGACCCAGCTCAGGCACTACCTCTTCCATGCAGCCCTCTCTAATTTCCTCTGTTGAAATTTCTCTTAGAGATTTTCCAGAATCTCTCATTTGTACTCCTTCCCTTGTGTAACATTTCATTTGTATACATGTCTTTCCTCCTATTTGGTTGTGGGCTTGTTGAACGCAGTGTCATTCTCTGTCTTCATGATCTGTCTTTGTATTCCCTTGGATCAGAGCACTTCATGTGTATAAAAATACATGGGTACATATAATATATAATATACCCATATATATGGATGAATATATACATATAGATGTATATATGATGTATCTATGTGTATATATAACATATATATACATACACAAAATAACAAGGACTTGTATAGACACAATAAAAATTTTTAATTGGATTCAGAACCAAAGCCACAGAATCCCTGACGTTCCCTAGTCCTGAAAACTCCTTCCTGAGGGTTCTGACCTCAGCTCCCTATGGCCACAGTAACCATAGACCCACCTAAAGCCTCCTTTCTGCCATTATGGAGAGAGCTTGGGTAGAGTCATAGGGAGGGACCAAAATGGTCCTCGACAGCTGAGAGTGCTGGAGCCAGAAGATCTGTGTTCAAGTACTGGCTCTAACACTTTCCAGACTTAGGAGTCTAGAAAAGTCTCGGAGATTGCTTTCCAGCTCCTCTCCTGTATTCTGAGATCTCATTCAGCTCTACTATTCTGTGATTCTGGGGTTGGGCTAATCTGACTCCCTCACTGTGGCCAATCTGTGTGTCAAGACAGGCCTGGAATGATCTGGGAGGGCAGAAAGACCATCTCTGGATGAGCTGTGTGCTTTGTCAGGCAATACTGCAGGCTGGAGGCACAGGAATCTGGAAGATGGAGGGATACCAAAGCCAGGAGCAATGTGGGTGATATCTGGGGGGGGCTGCTGAAGCCTGTCCTCAGCCTTCTGTAACCTTATCTTTCCACCATCCCCATCCCCATATAAGCCAGATGGAGAGATCAGGTATTTGCCCCAGGGCACACGGCCAGAGCACAGGAGGGCATGGCATGGAAGGCAGGCTTGCCTCGTGACTCCCTTCCCTGATGATGTAATTCTTGGCATTTCTCTGTATTTTCATGCTCCCACGCCCTGACACAAACCCCTGCTTAGTAACTGTAGGTATAGGGAGATTCATACATGTGAGTCTGTGTTGGCATTTGTTCCTGTGTATGCATGTGCCTCCATGTGTGCTGTAAATGTGTATACTTAGGTACATGAGTGTTTCAGGTTGTGAGTAGGTAACCATGACAGCATATGAATGTGTTCAAGGGTGTACATAAAAAATGACAGGGAAGAAACAGGTCAGTTCACTTCACCATATCCTGTTTCTAGTTGGAGACCAGCAAACAAAGCTGTGCCCATCCCTGCCCAGGCTGGCCCAGAGGTACCCAAAAATCACCCTGCTTTGCCTCAAGGAGCCTTTAACTGACTCATCCAGATGCTGGATCCGGCTCCCCTCTAATGAAGGCTGTTAATGGAAATGCCCCTCAGGCAGGTGGCCTTGTTCCAGGGAATCCAATTACCTGGGCTTGAAAAGCTAAGCTAGCTCAGCTTCTGCCAGTCACACCCTCTTACCAGGGACTCTTTGCAGGCCCCATGTAGACAATCAAGGCTATGCTCCCTCGTACAAAGCCCCCGAAACCTACCCTCATGCCATGCTACCTTGCCCTACTTGAAATCACAGTCAGAAACTCTAAGACATTGAGTACCCTGCCCCTGCCCCCTAACCTTCTCATCTTACAAACAAGGAAACTGAGACCCAGAGAAGGGAAATAGCTTGTTTTGGGTTACTTGGCTAGTGAGTTACAGAGCAGATATCTCATGATTCTCAGTCAAAGGCTCTTTTTACTGCCCCATGATGCCAGGAATGGAAAGGCAGTCGGGTGCAATGGAGAAAGCATTAAAGTTGGGGGGTTAAAAAATCAAACTCCAATTTCCCACTCTAATATAGCAACAACAACAATATTTATATAGCACTTTGAGGTTTACAATTTAATTTACTTTACAAATATCTAATCCTCACAACAACCCTAGGAGGTAGGTGCATTATTGTCCCCAATTTACAAATGAGGAAACTGAGGCAGACAGTGGTTAAGTGGTTAAGTGACTTGAACAGCTAGTAAGGTTCTGAGGTCACATTTGAACTCAGGTCTTCCTGGCTCCAGGAGCTCCATCCTCTGGCCCCCCTGGCCCCCCTGGCTGCCTACTTACAGCTGTGTGTATGACTTTGGGTAAGTCACTTAACACCTCTTAGTCTTGCTTCCTCCTTTATAAAATGGAAGGAATAATATTACCTATCTCATAGGCTTGTGAGAAAAGCACTTTGCAAACGTTAGCACTCCCAGTTCTATCAACAAGAGCTGCTCTGGATATCTACCCTAATATTCAGAATCCTTCAAGGCCAGGCTCAAGTCTGACCTCTGACTGAGTGTCAGCTGGCCACACCAAGCACTCCCCGCTCTCTGGTTTCCTTTCGCATCCCTCATAACCTAAACACACTGGCCTATCTTATTTCATGACCTATTCTCAGATGGTAAGTCTTGCCTCTCCAGGCAACCTCAAAGGTTGCCTGTTCAGGTATAGGTTGGATTTGAAGATGTCTTTTTTTGTTTTTTGAGACATAGGAGTTAAGTGACTTATCCAAGATCACACAGCCAGAAAGTATCTGAGGCTAGATTTGAACTCAAATTCTTCTGACTTCAGAGCCAGTACTCTATCCACTAGGCTACCTAGCTGCCTTGATTTGAGACTTCTGAACTCTGCATGAAAATGATGGAATACCTACATACATACATACGTATATAGAGGGAGAGTCAGGTCTAAGCAAATAGGCGAAAGATAGAAATAATAAGAGTTCTCATTTCCGTGGCATTTTAAGGAGAGAGAATTAGAACAATATTGTCATTCCCATTTTCCAGATGAAAGCTAAGGGAGGAAGAAAGGACCTGCTTAGTATCAGACTGCTAGGAGCTATTAGAACTAGGATAGATGCAATAAAGCTGCATTTAAAAATACATCCATCCATACATAAATGTGTATATGTATATATATTTATTTATTTTATATTTACATCTGTATTGAGGTATAGCAGAGTTAGGAAGGACAACCATCTGTCACAGGATTTTGTGGGCCACCAAACTCACTCATCAATCATTTCTCGGTCCATATTGAAGCACTGTTCATTCCCATATTTATTTTAACATCCCAAACTCTAAAGAAATGTTTATTTCCTCATTAATTAATAAAATCTCAACCTATCTCTGAATTGATCAACTAAGCTAGAGCCCCCACCTGAGTTCATCAGAAATTGTTTATTTAATAAACTGAGGAAACTCCCTTTCCTGATAGTAGTTACTCATATCTCTATATTAAATCCCTTAATCTAGGCTTAAATAAATATTAAAATAGTTAATCAATAATGCATTAACAGTGAACTCAATAATAAAACAAAGATACCGATAATTATTTTAAATATTTTATTTGTGATAAAGATCAAAGCCAGATCTTAAAGTTTCGATATAACTGGAGATGACGTCTCTTTACTTTTGAGAACACAGGCCTACACTATTTAGTTCTTTCAGGATATTAAAAAAAAACAAAACCAAACAACTCTCTTCCAAAGAATCTCTTTGAAATATAAAGGTACCGTAGTTTCATAAAGGAAGACCAATATTTCCTTCTGACTTTTCTAATTTCTCTCCACCCATGTCTAGAAAACAATAGTTTAAACTTCCCTTAAGCTCTTATTAAAAATCTCTCCAGACTTATGCTTCTTAAAATTCTCTGTTTCTTTGCAAAAATAACATAGTTAATGTGATTCTAATGAGAAAAAAGTTTCCTCTTACCTTTTCAGTCTTCCTCATGTTTTATCATCTCTCTCTCTCTCTCTCTCTCTCTCTCTCCCTCCCTCCCTCCCTCCATAGGGAGAACCACCTCATAGAATGACAATTATTATTGCAACTCATTAACCTCTCTCCTTAAGAAGACAGTCACGGCCTCTATATTGAGGGTACTTAATGTTTTTGGTTTGTTGGGGACAGACAACTGTGTCAATCAGTGAATTCTATAGACCTCTTTTCAGAAGAATATTTTTTAAATAATTAAAGGAAATGCTCAGTTTAAGTTAGTGGAAATAAGAATGTATTTTTTTTCCCCATACAAGTTCCCACATCCGCCTACTCCCTGAAATCTATCCACATCCCTTTGGAGATCTGTAGAGTCCAGGTTAAGAAGACGTGTTTCCTAACAGCATGTAGGAGTGGCTTTTCAAATAGAACTTTCAGAGGGAAAGAGAAAGATCACAGAAGGGATAGTATTTGTGTGAAAAAAATAAAAGAGAAGGCAGAACTGCTACTGGACACTCACTTTGCTTCTGTTTTCTGTAACAAGCCCAGAGTTTGGAAAAAGAAAAAAGGATGGGAGGAAGTTAAAAGCCAACATAAGTAGGGAGATAGTGAGAGGGCCCTGGCTGCCCTTCATGAATTCAAGTGAGCTCAGCCAAACAAGGGTATATTCCAGAACACTGAAAGAATTGGATAGAATTGCTGAGCTACTGTCAGTAAGAAACCTTTAAAAGCTCTGAAGAATCTAAGACATGCTTTAGGAATGGAAAAGAGTAAATAGCCTGATTTTCTTTTAAGGGAAGATAGTCGAGACTGTAAACTAAACTGGTGAATTTGCTTTTTGGTTCCTGACAAAATTCCAGAAAGTATTAATGGAGTAAATGACGTCTAGAAAAGGAAGCTGTGGTCATTGAGAGCCAACATGACTCCGAGGTTAGGCTGTGACAGACCAACCTCACTTTCCTTTTTGACAAGCTTTCTAGACAGGTAGATTGGGAGAATGTTGCTTGCAGATACAGTTTATATAAAAATTCCAACAAAGCCTTGATAAAGACTCTTATGTTTTCTTTGTGGATAAGATGGAGAGCTGATTGAATTGATTGAATGACCAGACCTGAAGGATAATTATTAATGATTTGCTTTTTAAAATTTTATTATTATTTTTAATGGTTTGCTTTTTTGCCACAGTCCTACCAGGTCCATGAACCCATCTACAAATATTATCAAATTAGATAATATTTATAAAATCACAGCACAATGCCTAGCACATACTAGGTACTTAATAAATTCATATTTTCTTCCTCCCTTCTCTCTCCTATTATGAACAGAATGAGATTCAATGAATAGTGACCAGGATGGGAAGATCAGGGCTGGGATAAATAGGGGATGGAGCCATCAAAATCTTGGATCAAAGACCAGAGTTCTTCCATGACTCTACCCTCATTAGAGAAGGCCAGTCAATGAAATTAGTGCAAGTCCAGGCCTTGTTGGGAAACCTCCAACTATGGCTCTGTAAGAATGCAAATGTGCACACGCACATATGTGCATGAGTGAGCATGTGTGTGTACATATGTGTGCATGCACACACGAGTGTGTGTGTGAGACCCAAGAGGAATATTTATAGTGAGTGGATTCACAGATTGATAATGAATTAATTTGGATCCCACAATTCAAAAGTTGGAAGGTGTATCTAGGCCAGAGGTAGCAAACTATGGCTGTAGGATTCTGGTTTTGTAGGGCCTCCTGCGAGCTAAGAATAGTTTTTACATTTTTAAATAAAGTTTTATTATATTTTAAAACATAAACACATTTTGGGGGAGCACACAGACAGTTGGTTAACATGTTGCATGATAAAGTCAGGATCCAAAAAGTCCTCAGCAAGCTAGAATGTTGAATTAAATTTAATAAGATGAAATTTAATAGGATCAAATATGCAATCCTACACTTTAGTTTTTAAAAAGTTAATTGCAAAAGTACAAGATGGGAGAGATGTGCCTAAACATCAGTTCATGTGAAAAAGATATAAGGGCTTTAGTGGACTATAACCAAATTGAATAAGAATCTATGATGTGTAGATGTAGAACCAAGATGGTGGAATAGAGAAGTACTCAGCCAAGATCTTTTAAATTCCCCTCCAAACAACTCTAAAATAGCATCTCGGAGAGAATTCTGAAGTGGCAGAACCAGCAAAGGGTTGTATGAAACAATTTTCCAGCCCAAGATAACTCAGGAAATCAGCAGGAAAGGTCCTTCTTACCAGGTGGTGGTGGACCCAGGAGTGTAATGCAGGCAGATCAGGACATGCCTTGGGGCTGGCTGCATTGGTGGCAGCAGCAGCTTCTGAAGCTCCAAGGCCCCCAGTAGTGTGTGTGGTGGTCAGAAAGATTGTAGAGGACACTTTGCAGGAGCTGGGTTCAGAAACCTGTTGCATTGCCCATACTCAGTTCCGGGTCACAGACCAGAGCCAAAAGGAACAATAGCACTTGAGGCCACAGAGGAGCCAGGGCCCAAGTCTGGGTTCCATGTTGGAGAGGAATATTTGCAGTCACTCACAGGTGTGGTCCTGGTCTTAATTCCAAGATAGAGGGGAGCACTAGCAATTGCAGCTGTGGGAGAATGAGGGACCTGGTCACAGTCCTGGGGCTAGGAGGAATGCTGTCATTAGTGGCTACAAGACAGCAACACACCTTCCTGGGTAAAAACCAGAGCACAAGCCAAGAGAGCAATGACTATAACTCCTCTTAGATCATACCACCTTGAAAGCACCAAAAATCTACAGACTCCACCAAGGCTAGTTCTGAAAACAGCAGCTAGAAAGGCCTGATGCTTAGGACAATGCCCCCTCCACAACTGGGAGTAGAGCCCAACTTTAACACAAAGTTACAAGTCAATAAACAGGCTGAAAAGATGAACAAACAATGACAACAAAAAGACAAATTATTATGGTGACTGGGAAGATTAAGACACAAACTCAGAAGAAGATAATGATGTCAAAACAGCTACAGGCAAAGCCTCAGAAAAATGTGAATTGTTCACAGGCCCAACAAGAATTCCTAGAAGATCTCAAAAAGTACTTTAAAGATCAAATAAGGGAGGTAGAGGGGTAAAAAATGAGAGTGATCCAAGAAAATTATGAAAAGAGAATTAACAGCTTGATAAAACAGACGCAAAAAAATTCTGATGATAACACCTTAAAAAACCTAATTGTCCAAATGGTAATGAAGACACAAAAATCCACTAAAGAGAATAATGACTTAAAAAGTAGAATTGGCCAAATGGAAAAAAAGAGATACAAAAGCTCACCAAAGAAAATAATTCCTTAAAAACTAGAATTGGGCAAATGGAAGCTAATGACTCCAAAAGACACTAAGAAACAAAACAAAATCAAAAGAATGAAAAAGTAGAAGAAAATGTTAAATACCTTATTGGAAAAAACAACTGACCTGGGAAATAGATCTAGGAGAGATAATTTAGGAATTATTGGACAACCTGATATTGGCCATGATCAAAAAAAAAAAAGCCTACACATAAAGTTTCAAAAAATTATCAGGGAAAATTGCCTTGATTCCCAGAACTAGAGGATAAAATAGAAACAGAAAGAATCCACCAATCACCTCTTGAAAGAGATGAAATGAAAACTCCCAGGAATATTATAGCCTAATTTCAGAGTTCCCAGGCCAAAGAGAAAATATTGCAAAGAACTAGAAAGAAACAATTCAAATATCATGGAGCCATAAAGAGATAAGCAGGGATATAAAAATGGTACCATAGACAGTGAAGTAATATCAGTACTAAACATGTATACACCAAATAGCAAAGCATCCTAATTCTTAAAGGAATGTTAAATGAGTTATAGGAGGAAACAGGCAGTAAAACTGTACTAGTGAGGGATCCCCTCTCAGAGTTAGATAAATCTAAACATAAAATAAACAAGAAAGAAATTAAGGAGATGCTTAGAATTTTAGAAAAGTTAGATATGATAGACCTCTGGAGAAAACAGAATAAGAATAGAAAGGAGTATGCCTTTTTCTTAGCTATACATGACATCTTTACAAAAACTAACCATATATTAGGGCATAAAAACCTCACAGTCAAATGCATCCTTTTCAGACCATAATATGATAAAAATGATATTCAGTAAAGAGCTGGGGAAACATAGATTAAAAATAATTGGAAAGTAAATAATCTAATCCTAAAGAACGAGTTAATCAAAGAATAAATTGTAAAAACAATAATTTCATTAAAGAGAATGACAACAATGAAATAAACATACCAAGATTTACAGGATGCAGCCAAAGCAGTACTTAGGAGAAAATTTATATCTTTAAATGTGTACATCAGTAAAATAGAAGAAGAACAGATCAATGAAATGCAACTAAAAAACTAGGAAAAAGCAAATTAAAAATCCCCAATTAAATACAAAAAAAATCTTGAAAATCAAAAGAGAGATTAATAAAAATTAAAAGTAAGAAAACTATTGAATTAATAAATAAAACTGGAAGCTAACTTTATGAGAAAATAAAGAAAAAATAAATAAGCCATTGGTTAACTTGATTTCTAAAAAAAAAAAGAAAAATATTACCAGTAACAAAAATGAAAAGGTTGAATTCACCACAAATGGAAATTAAATTAAAACAATTATTAGAAGCTATTTTGCTCAGTTGTATGCCAGTGAGTCTGATCTAAGTGAAATGGATAAATATTTACAAAAATATAAATTGTCTGGGTTAGCAGAAGAAGAAATCAAATACTCAAATAACCCTGTCTTAGAAAATAAAATTGAACAAGTCACAAATGAACTCCTCAAGAAAAAATCCCCAGGACCAGATGGATTCACAACTACTATACATTTAAAGAACAATTAATTCCAATACTATATAAAGTGGGGGAAATAGGCAAAGAAGGAGTCCTATCAGATTCCTATCAGCGCAAATATCGTGCTGATGCATAAACTGGGAATAACAAAAACAGAGAAAATAACCATGGACCAATTTCCCTAATGCATATTGATGCAAAAAGTCCTAGCAAGGAAATTACAGTAATATATTACAAAGATCATAAACTATGACCAAGTACAATTTAAATAAGTGGAATTTATGCCAGGAACGTGGGGCTGGTTCAATATTAGGAAAACTATCAGCATATTTGACCATATCAATAATAAAACCAACTAAAATCATATGATTATTTCAATATATGCAGAAAAAGCTTTTAAAAAATACAACACTTATTACTATTAAAAACATTAGAAAGTTGGGAATAAATGGAGCTTTCCTTAAAATGATAAGTAGTATCTATCTAAAACTATTAGCAAGCATTATCTGTAATGGGGGGTAATGTAGAGTAAGATCAAGGGTGAAGGAAGGATGTCCATTATTATTCCAATTGTACAATTGTTCTACAAATTTCTATATGTTCTATAGCAATGAGAGAAGAAAAGGAAATTGAAGGTATTAGAATTGACGATGAGGAAGCAAAACTATCACTTTTTGCAAATTATGCAGTGGTTTACTTAGAGATTTCTAAAGAAGTAACTACAAATTAGTTGAAATAATTAACAACTTCAACATCACAGGAGATAAAATAAACTCTCATAAATCATCAGCAGTTCTATGTACTACCAACAAAGTATAGAAAGAGAAATTTCATATAACTCTAGATAATGTAAAATACTCATAAGTCTACCCACAAAGAGAAACCCAGGAACTATATGAACACGATTACAAAAACTTCACACAAATAAGCTCAGATCTAAACAATTGGAGAAATAGTAATTGCTTATGGGTAGGCTGAGCCAATATAACAAAAACGATAATTCTACTTAAATCAATTTACATATTCAAATTGCCAAAAATTTATTTTGTAGAGCTAGCAAAAATGATAACAAAATTCACCTGGAAAAACAAAAGGTCAAAAACATCAAGGGAATCAATGGGGAAAAATGAGAAGGAAGGTGGTTTAATGGTACCAGACTTCAAATTATATCATAAAGCAGTTTTCATCAAAATAGCCTGGTACTGGCTAAGAATCAGAGTGCTAGACCAGTGGAAAATATTAGATACACAATACACTGGAGTAAACAACCATAGTAATCTAGTGTTTGATAAATCCAAAGAGTCAAGACTTGGGGACAAGAAATCACAAATTGGCAAAAATTTCTGGGAAAAGTGAAAAGTAGTTTCAGAGAAACTAGGTATAGACTAGTGCTTCTTAAACTGTGGGTCACGACCCAGGTTTCTGAAGATGAAACAACCAAAAATGAATTAAAAATTAAATGTGTAGGGGGGTAAAGACAAGATAATGGAGTAGAAGGATGGATCTGTAGAAGCTCTCTCCCCACAACCCATAAAATACCTGTAAAAAATGACTCTAAACAAATTCTAGAGCAGTAGAAGCCACAAAACAACAGAGTGAAAGAGATTCCTAGCCCAAGATAGCCTGGAAGGCTGACAGGAAAGGTCTGTCACACCAGTCTTAGAGCAGAGCACAGCCCACTCTTGGCCATGAAGCTTGACAGGGACAGGACCAGAGCAAATTTAGTGAGGTAGAATCCCCAGCAGCAGCTGCAGTTCCCAGATCCCTCAACTCACAAATGCCCAAGTCAGCTTCAAAGGTAATGAGAAAGCTCTTTCACCTGAGTGAGAAGGGAATGCAATCTGGCACTGCTGCAGCAGCAACTGCAGCAGCAGCATCCATTTTTGGAGCCCTTGGCCTAAAGGCCCTGGGGTATTGAGTCACTAATCTGAATCTCAACCCTGAGTAGAGGCCCTGGGGTGAGGAGGAGCACTGGCATGGTGGAGTTGGAGGTGGCTGTGGAGAGGGAATTCTACTTGAAGACCCTGGGCAGAAAAGCTTGTGGTAGCTCCCAGACCAGAGCGCAGGCCAGAGAGGAGTAAGCTCCTTTCCCTTGATTGTGCCACCTTGGAGGAACTTATAGGTTCCCAGAGTATACCCTCCTCTTGACAAAGGACTCAAGAGTCAAGTAACTGGCTGGGAAAATGCATAAAAAAGGAAAAGAAAAATAAGACTACAGAAGGATACTTTCTTGGTGAACAGGTATTTTCCTCCATCCTTTGGATGAGGAAGAACAATGCATACCATCACAGGAAGACGTAAAAGGCAAGGCTTCTGCATCCCAAACCTCCAAAATAAATATGCAATAGTATCAGGACATGGAAAAGCTCAAAAAGGATTTTGAAAATCAAGTAAGAGAGGTGGAGGAAAACTTGGGAAGAGAAATGAGAGTGATGCAAGAAAATCATGAAAAGCAAATCAACAACTTGCTAAAGGAGACCCACAGATATGCTGAAGAAAATAACACCCTTAAAACTAGACTAACTCAATTGGCAAAAGACGTCCAAAAAGCCAATGAGGAGTAGAATGCCCTAAAAAGCAGAATTGGCCAGGTGGAAAAGGAGGTTCAAAAGCTCACTGAAGAAAATACTTCTTTAAAAATTAGAATGGAGCAAATGAAAGCTAAGGACTTTATGAGAAACCAGGAAATTACAAAACAAAACCAAAAGAATGAAAAAATAGAAGACAATGTGAAATATCTCACTGGAAAAACAACTGACCTGAAAAATAGAACCAGGAGAGACAATCTAAAAATTATGGGACTACCTGAAAGCCATAATCAAAAAAATAGCCTAGATATCATCTTTCATGAAATTATCAAGGAAAATTGCCTTGATATTCTAGAACCAGAGGGCAAAATAAATATTGAAAGAATCCACTGATCACCTCCTGAAAGAGATCCAAAAAGAAAAACTCCTAGGAATATTGTAGCCAAATTCC
>JAQQSK010006707.1:0-14306 GCA_028658325.1 Potorous gilbertii
TAAGCTAAAAACTTGCCTGTTAATGCTAATGGATTTTAATTCAGCCTGCTTCTGTCTCCTCTCTTTTTAAAGTACTTGAAATCAAACTTACTAAAATGACTCCAGTTTGGTTTTGGCCAGGCTGCCTTTGACTTTCTCTTAATGCTGTTGGCAGTGCCTTTGTTGGTCCGATAATTTTGAAGTAGTGATAAGAACTCTCATTTTATCCTTTTTCTCTCCTTGTCTCCTCTCATTTCCCTTTTGTATTTGTTTAAGAATATGTCCTTCCCTCTGACAGGGTTCAAGGCGTCCTAACACATCTGATGACCGGCATATCATGTCCAAGCACTCTACTATTTATCCCACTGAAGCAGAGTTACAGGCCATCCAGAAAGTAGTTTCTCATTCAGAGCGAGCCTTGAAGCTGGTTTCAGATATCCTGGCAGAAGAAAGATCAGAACAAGATGAAGAGGGTGGTGAAAAAGGGTAATTTAAGGTCATGGAACATAAGCGGTGGGAGGACCTTTAGAAAATAGGAAGAGTATCAGATAGTCTAGTCCATCCCTCTTCTCTCTTATGTTATAGATGAGAACAAATCTAGAAGGAGAAAGTGACTTGCCCAGTGGTAGAATCCTAGATCTTCTAATTCTTAGTCCAGTGTTTTATTCTACTACTACACACACTTAATACACATAATTTCTTTTGATTAGTGGTGGTTATTATAGAAAGGAGTTTCTTCACTTTGGTATTTAAAAGTCCATGCTTTCCACAGTGTAGTTCGTTCCTCCGTCAATGCAGAGTTGTAGTAGAGAGTTTTTATGAGTTGCTGTGCTCAACCCACTGATGATTTAATGCCATACATTAAAACTCCCGAATAGTTAAACAATAAAATTCATCATTATAGAGTCTGCCCATTCAGAGGCAAGACTTAAACCAATATTTTTGAGCAGTATATTGAGTTATAAACTTTTCAAGAAGAAATACACATTTCTGTGTATAGAGATGGACAGAAATATGACGTATAGCTTATAAACTGGAAGAGTCCTCAGAGGCCATTTTAACAGACTTCAAATATAATTTAATCTAATCCCCACAGTTTACAGATAAACTGAAACACATGTAAGTTATGTGATATATATATACATACATGTGTGTGAATGGTCACACAACTGTAAGTGGTATAGATAGAACATGGACACAAGTGTTCTGACTTCAAGTCTAGGACTCTTTTCATCATCCCACACTGACTTTCACTACTCTTTTCCATCTACCTTCACCATGTTTCACTAGTCTAGAGGAATTGTATTTTTGGTATTCACAAATCAGTTTTCTTTTCCTAATTATGCTTCCATTTTAAATTTCTTTCAATTAATATTCAGTTACTCAGCAAGTATTTATTGCATGTTTAACCCTACATGTAGAAATATACTTAATTTTGCAAAATGATTTTAAGCCTGTAAAAGCATATCTAATATAATTTGTTTCTTGAATTTATGAGTATAGTTGGAGAGGAAATTAACAGGAAATAGCAGTGTACAATGCACAACCTTTGTTAACTAAACACTAACATCATGCCTTACCACCAAGAAGAGCATTTTGAATTTTTTTGTGGCTGCTTTTCAGAATCTCAGTATTGCTTTTTATATCCTCTCCTGTGATTATCTCCTTAACAGCAAAATAGATTCTTCATCAAGAGTACTGAAAGGTGTCATGCGAGTTGGGATTCTAGCAAAGGGCCTTCTCCTCCGAGGAGATAGGAATGTGCACCTTATCCTTCTGTCAGCTGAGAAGCCCACACAGTCCCTTCTCCAAAAAATCACTGAGCAGCTACCCAAGCAACTTTTGGTAAGGTCTTTTTTCATTTATTTCCCCTGTAGAGACATTCTAAAAATGTTTATTGATATATTTTGTTACACGACCATAATTTCCCAACATATCCCTCTTTTCCTCCCCTACCCAGAGAACGATCCCTTATAACAGAGGATAAAAAAGAAAGAGAAAAAATAATTCAGCAAAACTAACTGATGCACCAATCAAGTCCCAAAGTATACGCAGTGTTCTACATGCGTAATGCTCTACCTCTGCAGATAAGGGAGGGAAATACATATTGCTTATTTGGGGCCAAGCTTGCTCATTATAATTTTGCAGCATTCAGTTTCAATTTTGTTGTATTTTTTTACATTGTTTTATTCATTGTGTATATTGTTTTTCTGGTTCTGCTATCTTCACATTGCATTGATTCATGTAAATCTTTTCATGCTCCCCTATATTTTTCATATTCATCATTTCTTATGGTACAATAATATTCTACTGCAATTATGTACCACAGTTTGCTTCACTATTCCCTAATCAATAAGCACCTACTTTTAAACAACTATTTATTAAACCTTTACTTTGAGTCAATACTATGCTAGGCAGTAGGGATATAAAAATAGGGGAAAAATACATGATTCTTGCCTTTAAGAAACTTGCAATCTTACATATGTCAATGATAGAAGGTAGAATGTGAGAAAAACAAAGGAGAGATTAAGAAAAAATGCTCTAAGAAAATTTGAAGTTTGTTTCAATTGAGAGGTATTGGGAAGACTTCATTGAGAGATGGCAACTGAGTTTGGCCTGGAAGAATGGAGAGTTTTAACAAAAAGTGAAAAAAATTGAGTGGTGCTAACTCCTTTGAAGCCTTTATAATTTTCAGGGTCTTCCAGAAATAGTGACCTACTGGAATAGCTTTCAAGATTTCAGGGTGAACATGCGTTCCTTTAAATTGGGCCCCTTAAACATCCAATATAGAAAGCAGGCATTTTAGGGAATGTAAGTCAAGAGGAAGAATGTACTGACCTTAATAAGAGTAAGTAGTAAATGTAATGGCATAGTATAGATTTGAGTCCCTCTGTATCTATCTCATATCAACTCCCACATTAATGAATTCACATATATGGGATTGAGGCCCCTCTGAAGGAGGCACTTCCAAAAAACAAAGCAAAAGATCTGCAATCTTAATAACAGATAATCTGGACACAGGATCTGTCTTCCAGAATTATTACCTTATAAATGGGACATAGAATAAAGAAAGAACATTTGAGTGCTTTAGTCTTTTAATGAGCCATAAGCTTTCAAAATAATGTTGCAGGGTAAAGACATAAGGAAAAAACTAATATAAATTAATGCTTCTCAGAAAAGAGTTGCATAAATCAGTGTTACTCACTTTAAGAGAATGGGATGTGTAGGGATAGAACAGGACTGTTCCAGTAAATGGAAAAGTAAAAATTTGGGAAATAGTGAAAAAGAAGAGAAATTAATAATTAAAATAACCTCAAAGAATTTGTGATAGGATGGTAATGGGAGGGAAAGTACGTCTGGGAATAGTTGAGGATCAAATTAGTACAAGCAAAAGTAATAGAAAATAATTGCTGACTTACAATAAGATCAAAGAGAACTAGAGGAAAATGCAAATGTAACACTTATAAACTTTAGTGTGAATGCATTAAACTCTTAAATGAAAGAATGGATTAAAAAATAAAACCCAACAACCTACTGCATATAATAAGCATGTTTTAAAATACTGATTACATGCCAGTTGTTTGAGGCAGCTAGGTGGCTCAGTGGATAGCATACTGGGCCCAGAGTCAGGAACACCTGAGTGAAAATCTGGACTCAGACACTAGCTATAATGGTCCTGGGCAGGTCAGCATACTTCTGCCTCCTTCAGTTTCCCCAAATGTAAAATGGACATAATAGTACCTAACTCCCAGGGTTGTTGTGAGGACCATATGAAATAATATTGATTGAGTACTTTGTATAGTGTCTGATACAGAGTAAGCACTTAAATGTGTAATTCCTTCCTTCCTAATTTATGGGTTGGGTGCTGTGCTAAGAGACTAAGACAAAAATATGTCTCATGAGGAGCTTATATTCTTTTGGAGGAAACAATAGGTATATTAACAAGTCTATATGAAATAAATACAAAGTAAGTTTTTTAGCTTGGAAGGGTGCTAAAAGCTGCAAAATATTGGAAGGTTTTAATACAAAAAGTGTTACTTAAGCAGTTTTGAAGGAAATAAATAATTTCTTGAGAGGCTGAGGAGTGGAGAGTGTGAATTCCAGGCAGAGGGAAGATCTAATGCAATGGCATGGAAGTAGGAGATAGAGTATCATGTGTGAAGAACTAAAAGAAAAGTAGTTTGACTAGACCAGAGAAGGGTGAAAAGGAATAATATATTACACAATTTGAAAGGTAGGTTGAGACTAGACTATGGAATATTTTAAAGGTCAGCCAAAGAAACTTCTATTTTGTCTCAGAGTCAGTAAGGAGCCATTGGAGCTTGTTGAATAAGGGAGGCATATGGTCAGTCCTGCAGTATAGGAAACTCAACTTTAGTATCAATGTGAAGAATGAATTGGAGAGGGGAGAGACTTGAGACCATTTAGGAGGTTATTGCAGTAGACCAGCTAAGAGGTAATGAGGGCATGAACTAGAGTGGTGACCATATGAATAGAGAAAAGAGAACAGATGTGTTAAGATGTTGTAGAGGTAAAAAGATAATATTGGCAATTAATTGGCTATGTAGGATGAGGGAAAGATGAGTGAAGGATAATGCTAAAGTTGATAACCTAGGTAACTAGAGAAAAGGAAAGATGGTAAGGGTTGGGAGAAGAGATAATGATCCACGCTTGAGATGCCTTTGCCGCATACAGTTTGAAATCTCCAATAAGATATGTGCTACTGCAACTTAGGAAGGAGAGTGGGGCTGGAGATATATGTATATTTATATGCACATACATTAGGGGAGTGCTATGAATGATGGTGAACCAACAAAGGACAGCGAGAAGTGAGCAAAAAGACGTGTCATGAAAACACAGAGAAGAAGGTCATCAACAAAGGTAAATGCCGCAGACAGGCTAAGAAGGATGGAAAATGCCAAAATTTAGAAATTGCTAACTTTATAGAAAGCAGTTTAAGTTGAGATAAAAATACCTAGAGTGAAATGCAGAGATAAATATATATAGAGAATGAACACAAGGGACTAGAACAAAACTTATTTTTCATCAGGCAATTTAATCAATTGATTAATTAGTATTTATTAAGTATCAAGAATTATGCTAAGTGCTGAGGATACCACCCCCCCAAAAAGGAAAAGAAATTAGAAACTATCTCTGCTTTCAAAAAGCATACATTCTTTTTTTGATTTCCTTGCCTTTATTTTTTAAATATTCTTTAAAATTTTTTTATTTAGCATTTTATTTTTCCCTAATTATGTGTAAAAATAATTTTTAACATTCATTTTTTAAAACTGTGAGTTCCAAATTCTCCCTCCTTTCTCACTTGCCTCATTGAGAAGGCAAGAAATTCTATATAGGTTATACATGTGTAGTCATGAGAAACATTTCCATATTAGTCATGTTGTAAAAGAAAACATAGACCAAAAAAAAAAACCTCAAGAAAAATAAAGTTAGGAAAGTTGCTTCAATCTGTAGTTGGACAGCATTAGTTCTTTGGGGATCGATTGCATTTTTCATCATAAGTCCTTCAGAGTTGTCTTGGATCACTGCATTGCTGAGGAAAGTTAAGTCATTCACAGCGGATCATCTTACAGTATGACTGTTACTTTAACAACTTATGTTCTAATGGGGAGAGAACATGTGTATAGGCACCTACAAGACAGATACAAAGTGGTCACAAGTTAAGTCTAGAGGAGAAGATACTTCCTCACTGTCTTCCTTAGTTCAGGAATATCAGAAAAGGCCTCTATGGATGTGGCATTTGATTCATCTTGAAGGAAACCCGTGATTTTTAGAGGTAGAGATGAACAGCAAGAACATTCATTCCATGCATTGGTTATTGTGCAAGGGACCAAGACAGGAGATAAAAGTATTGTGTAAGAACAGTAGCAAATGGATCAGAGTGTGTTTGGTGAAGTTTAATAGGTAAGAAAATAAGGGGTTAAGTTATGAAGAACTTTAAATACTAAACAGAAGAGTTTATATTTATGTAACGCAAAAAAGCAGAAGTTGCAATTACGTTTTCATATAAGTCAAGAATATAAATGCATTGTGTCAAGACAGATAAGCAGGAAAACTACAATAAACAATGAAAGATTCAGGCGAATCTGTGAACTTATTTATATGTATTTTCTCTGTTGATGAAGCTCACAACCCATCCTATCCATGTCTACTCATAAAGCCACAACAGAGTCACTCTTGTGCTAGAGGCCTTTATAACTTCTCTTGGCATTGTGAGGATTTATTAAACACCTACTACTAAGGGTGTCAAGTAATTGCCTTGCTTTTGTCACAATGAAACTCTCATATTTGTCAGAGTTGCTAAATGTGTAAAGGAAAAACATAATTGAATTGCAAAAAGACAGATAGTGACACACATTATTTGTAGGAGATTCTGTTTCTCTTTCAGAACTAAAGAAATCTAAAAGATTAAAAATAGATTTTAATAGTTTTGGAAAAATTACATTGGAACAGCTTATGGTATCCTCTCAGCAATCATGTTAAATAATATACATATTACCAGTATTGTAATAACTTTATTAAAAAATCATGAGTCAGGGTAAAAATAAAACTTATAAATAAATGAATAATGGTAGAAATAATAAACATAACATTAACTGACCATAATGTAATAAAGTTGGTATTGATACCGAGAATATGAGCAAATGATACAAGTCTAAATAAAAACTAGATAAAGATATCTTGAATAAGTGAGTCAAAAGGACAAATCATAGAAATAGCAAATAACTATTGCCAAGAATGATGATGAGACAACATACCAAAAATTTTTATTGTAACTTGAGAATTACGGAGAAAAAAATTATGTCTCTGAAAGTATATATTACAAAATAGAAAAAATGATGTTTGATGAGTCATGTAATTAAAATCCAAAATCAAAAGAAGAATTCTTAAAGCTAAGGCAGAAAGAAAAATTTAAAATGAAGACCTAGAAGTGATGAGGAGAACTAAGCTTTTCAGGGCTAACAAAATCAGTAGACTATATTTAAAACTGAACTCATTATCTCTTCCCCTAAATCTACTCCTTTTCTTTGTTTTCCTATTTCTTTTAATTACACTACCATATTTTTAGTCATCTAGGTGCATAACTTAGAAATCATCTCCCCTAACTGTATCTAATCAGTTCCCCTATCTCCCTGATTGTCTCCTCAGTATCTTTTTGTTTCCTTTCTCTGCACTTCATGATCAGCCTAGTTAAAGCTCTCATTTTCTTTTATCTGGATTATTATCTGGATAGTAGCCTCCTAATTGTTCTTCTAATATAGCTGAGAGTGAATCTTTTCAGTCTCTTTACCTCTCTACTCTGCTCTCTGCACAGATACCAGATTGATACTCTTAAAAAAAAAGTCTGTCCATATTACTTCCTTGCTGAAGAAACTTCAATGGCTCCCTATTTTCCTTAGAATAAAATAGACACTTATCTGTTTGACATTAACAATTTGGCTCCACCTTATCTTTGCAGACTAATTTTGCTTTATTATTTTTTAATCACTCCATGTTATATAACCAAATTGGCTTATTTCCTTTTCCCTATATACAGCATTCACTTTTCCACTCCTATGCTTTTGAGTGTCCCTTATACCTGAGATATTCTCCCTCTTTACTATCACCTTTTAGAACCTGTAGCTTCCTTCAGTCCTAGGTACCATCATCTTTGAGGCTTTTTCTGATTCCCCTAGTTTTGAATATCCTCACAAAGATATTTTACATGATATATGCATACATGCATATATATATATATATATGATAGATATTACCTATCACATATATGTTTGTATATGTCTATATAACTAAATATATATATGTATGTATTGTATATCTATATAGTATTAATTTGTAAATATGTCCTACAAATAGACTATAAGCTCTTTGAGGGTAGGGACTGTTCCACTTTTGTATTTGTGTCCCCAGTGTCTGACATTTATTCAGCATTTAGTAAATACTAATCAATTGATTAGCTAACTTGATCAAAAAATAAAAATCAGATAATCAAAATAAAAAAGTAAAGTAAATTCACAGTGAATAGATAGGAAATAAAAAGTTATCAGAAACTTCCAAAAAAAATAAACCAACAAACAAAAATAAGCAACCTATCTGCATAGTACTAATGAAATTCAAGAGAGAGTAATAGGAAGAGAAGTCCAATTCAGAATAACTACAAAAGGTTTAACTTATCATAAAGTGAATTTACCAAAGCAGCTCCTAGATATATATAGATACAATTACAAACTTTCCTTAAAGAAATAAAAAAATGACAGGGACCTCTTCTCTTTTTGTTCTATAATATCTCACTTGGTGATTTCCTTAGCTCCTGTTAGTTCACTTGTCATCTCTATACACATTATCCCCTACATCTGTAGATCCAGCCCTAGGCTCTCCCCTGTGTAGCAGACACACATCATCTTGAACTGAAGGTTCCATATGTACCTCAGACTCAGAAAGAGAGGCAACTTGAGAAGTGTAGTGAGTGGAGAAGGCCATGGACTAGGATTCAGGAAGCCCTGGGCTCAAATTCCACTTTCGACCCTCTTAGTAGAGTGACCTTGGGCAAGCCCCTTAACTTCTTTGTGCTTCAGTTTCCTCAGCTGAAAAATGAAGAGGATGGTTTCACCTTGACAAAGGTAACGAGAAAATAAAATGACAGATGCTTTAGGGGCTTTGGGAAAATGGGCAGTTTGTGTACAGTTGTGGAGCTGTAAATTAGTACATCCTTTCTGGCAGGCAATTTGGAAATATTTGGAAAAGTTACTAAACTGTGCATACCAAGTGAGGCCTGTACCCTAAAGAGATCAACAAAAGACGTAAAGGACCCTTGTACATAAAAATATTTATAGTACCTCTTTTTGTAGTAGCAAAGATCTGGTTGCTAAAGGGGTGCTCATCAATTAGAGAATGATTGCACAAGTGATATATGAATGCTAGTGAATTCCACTTTGCCATAAGAAATGATTAAAGAAATATTTTCAGTGAAACTGCAAAGATTTGTATGAACTGCTAGAGAATGAAGTGAGCAAAACCAGGGTAACAATAATTTTATAAAGACAAGGCTTTGAAGGCTTTAAAAATTCTTATCCCAATATTGAGCCATGACTCTAAAGGGACAATGATGAAGCTTGTAACCCACCTCTTGACAGGGTGGACATATACCCAGGGTACAGAATAAAACTTTTTTTTATTTTTGGACATGGACAATATAGGAATTTGTTTTTCTTGACTGCATTTCCTGTTAAAAGGGTTTTTTTTTCTTTTTTCCTCCCAATGATGGGAATGAGGAGAAAAAAGAAGATTGTTAAGTGAAAAACATTAATGAAAAAGAAAATGAAGGGCTTGCACTTGATGGCCTCTGTAGTCTCTTCCTGCTTTAAATCTATGATCCCATGTCCAAAACAGAACTCATTATCTTTCTTCCCAGACTCTTTATTATGATTGAGGGCACATTATCTTCTCAGTCAGTCAGGTTCACAGCCTTGGTATCAATCTTGGTTCCTCACTTGGAAAGACCTTGGAAGAAAATGAGGAAAGACTCTGTAAAGACTGGCTCAGCTGGAGGGAAATGGTCTAAAATTTTCAATTGATAAAGTGCCAGTTTTGTAGAGATTCAGTGAAGTTTGTGGATCATGTTGTCTTTCCATAAGGTGTGTGCACTGACTTACAGAAGAGAAAAAGCAACTCTGACTTACTATAGATGAAAAACTTTAGTTTAAATGGAAATAAAAAGGAATATACCTATTTCTCAGCTGTCTGCGGCACCTTATTAAAAACCTCACCAATAAATGCTGAAAAGCAGAAACTTTTTGTACCTTAAGACAATAAAATGTATTCATCATGGGAATTTTGAAGCATAGATTAAAAATTCAGTGGAAATTAAATAAACTAATCTTAAAGAATGTTCAGATCAAAGTACAAATTATAGAAACAGTAATTTGTTAAAGATAACGACAACAATGAGACAACATACTAAAATACAGCTAAGGCAATACGAGCAAGAACTTTATGATCTGAGGTCTTTTATAAGATTTGGAAATTATTATTGAACATTTTTAGATTATGCAGCTATTACTACTCTTTTGAATGACATTACTTAAGCATATATATTTGAAAAAGGAAAAGGATAGGAAATGCAAAATTACTTTAAAATCAATGAAGCTTTTTGGAGACTGGTAGATATACATGAACAAGTTTTCAACGACTTGATCAATTGCCTCACACATGCACTAATGTCAGCCTGTACAGACCCATGCAATCCTTTTGCCCTGAATACAGATTCTGGGTTGGAGAATTTGGAAGGAGTTCTGTGCCAAGAGAGTGTTGAGTACATGAAACCAGTTACATTACCAAAAGAGGCTTGATTAACAGCAAGACACACCTTATATCTATAAGCTAGAGTTCCTGTCTTTGAAGTGAAAAGTAACTGAGAAATTCAAAAACTGTGTATGGAATAACTTGATGTGGACTCACAACAATACACTGATATATTCTGACCTGTTTCAAGTTAGATCCCATCTGCCAGAGATGGGCAACAGCAGTAGCCAACTATGAATTAAACATATTTTACTAACCAGGGAAGACTAATATTGGATGCAGATGTCCTGTTCTCAAAGTCTCATGATACTGAAGCTGTGGTCATAGCTAAAGAAACAGTAGTAGCTATATATGACACCATGGACTTAGATTATAAGGAAATGATAATACAATTGAAAGTTTTTAACTCATAACATACCAACAGCTTATGTGAACCTTGCTGCATTAAAACACAACTTCTACCTTTTTGCCTATGGATGACTGACAAAGAGAAAAGATGACTGATATGGACTGTGCAATGATGTAAGTGAAGAAGTGAGACATTTATAGTAAAGTACTCAAGTGGTAGTCTATTGAAGGCACTTTTCTGTTGAGACAATGACAGAAATTGGACCTGAGTATTGGAGTGTGGTACCAAAATATTGCTAATCTCGACTGTGGTATCAAGAAGCAGTTGGTGCTACCCAAATTACATTGCTCTGTGACTATAAAAACTTTACCTGAAGACTCAAGAAAGGACCCTAGAGCTAGTAATAAACCAGTTTTATTGGCCTGAAATGACTATAGATGTTACCAAGAAATGTAAGACATACTTGTATGCAAAACACCAACTGATGCTGTATATTTGGAGAGCATAAGTATTAGCAAACCATTGTGTCTTATCTGCATTGATTACCTCTCTCCAGAGGGAGCTAGCAAGGGCATAAATCATGGTGATGATTAATCTCATAGTGCATGCACAGGCATGCCCAGCAGGAACTAGAAAGCTTCCATGGTTGCTAAAAATATTGTGAGAGAAGTATTTCTTAGTTGTATGAATTTCCTTACAGGATCCATTGGTTACTGCACAAGGGACCAAGAGAGGAGATAAAAGTATTGTGTAAGAGCATTAGCAAGTAGGATCAGAGTGTGTTTGGTGAAGTTTATAAGGGACCAGACTATGAAGAGCTTTAAATACTAAACAGAAGAGTTTATATTTATATAATTCAAAAAAGCAGAAGTTGCAATTATGATTTCATATAAGTCAAGAATATAAATGCATTGTATTGAGAGATAAGCAGGAAACTACAATAAACAATGACATTTCTCAAATATTCAGGTGAATCTGTGAACTCATTTGAATCTGTATTTTCTCTGATGGTGAAGATCACAACCCATCCTATCCATGTCTACTCATAAAGCCACAACAGAGATTCACTCTTGTGTTAGGGGGCTTTGTAACTTCTTTTGACATTGTGAGGATCTGTTAAGCACCTACTACTACCAAGAGTGTCAAGTAATTGAAAGTATTCTACTCTGTGATGTGCTAACTTTTGCTGGCATAAAAAAGTTTTAGAATGACACCTTTCTGACTTTGTAAGGACTGACAATCTGAACATTTCAGTTGCTCACTAATGAATAGGGACAGTGAGATTAAACAAAAATCTTAATGCTACCAATAAGTGACTTAACTATTACATGCATTCAGCTCCACTAGGAATGGTTTCACTAGCTTTATACCCTTTGGGTATGATCCATGCCTACTTTTTAACTCACATTTTGGTATCTGTGAAGTTGCAGAGACTGCAGACACTTACAGCCAGTATACTTTTGTTTGAGACAGAAGATAAGGGAAGCCAGTTGTTGTTCACGTATTTCAGTCAAGTCTGACTCTTCATGACACATTTACAATTTTTTTTGGTAGAGAGGCTGGAGTGGTGTGCTATTTTCTTCTCCATTTTGAAGATGAGGAAACTGAGATATACAAGGTTAAGTGACTTGCCTAGGGTCACTCAGCTAGTAAATGTCCGAAGCCAGATTTGAACTCAGGAAGATGAGTCATCCTGACTCTGGGCCTGGCACTCTACTGTGCCACCTACCTGCCCTGAAGGAAGTTTACCATCTCACTACAACTTCATTCCAGAAAAATGCTGAAAGAAATAAATAGTAGCATGATCTCCAAGTTCCCTGTCAAGACATTCAAATGCTGATAAGAGTTTTGCTGAGAAGTCTTAGAGTTTATCACATACAAGTCAGCTGACTGGTGGAAAGCTATTCCATAGCTTTTTGTGGAGATATTGGGCAACTTAACTGTTTACAGAATAGCTCCTGACACTGGAAGAGGTGGGGAGAGGGACTTTAAAGACAATTCACTGCAATAGTTTATTGTCAGTTGGTGGGTTAATTGTTAGATACCCTTAATATCTGGGTAGAAATCTACTTCTCTCAGTAGGTTCCCTAGCTTCTTCTGTATGAGGAATTACATCAGTGACTCTCTGCATATGCTTGTAAGGATTGAACTCATTGACAAGTCTCCTGTTACACTCAGAAAACAGCATATTGAATCATATCAATAAATACATGATGATATCACTTGATGGATAAAAAAGATTTTTTAAAAATGTATCATATTTATTCATGTTAAAAACCCTAAAAATCATTGACAGAAGAGGAGCTTGCTGTACAGTGATCAGAAGTATTTATCTAAACAATCAAGATTTTAACATTGTTTGCAGTAGAGAAACATGAGGAGCTTTGCCAGTAAGTATAAAGTTAACAATTTTCCTCCTAGCCATGATTATGAGAAGAATTGAGATTATTAATAGCTTCAGTAAAGTAGCAGGATACAAAATAAAATCACACATACCCACACCTACACCCACATACCCAAATTAGCATTTCTGTAGAGTACTAACAAAGCTAGGAGGAAATGATAGAAAAATTCCATTCAGAATAACAAGTAAATGCATAAAATATCTGGACATTAGCTTACCAAGATACACTCTGGATTTATATAATTTATAATATGCTTACATAATGTAACATTGTCATATTGTATGTATTATATTAATTTTCCTTTATTTCTGTAAGAAATGTTTTGTAATCATATAATTACATTATATAATATGATATTAAAACATAAAAATAATGGAAAACTTAACTAGGTCATGTCAATATAATAAAAATACTTCCTACATTAATTTATATATTTAGTATTATAATAATTCCAATTACCAAATTGTATTTACTCATAAAATTATATAAAATAAGAACATTCATTTGGAGAAATAAAACAGCTAAATCTCAAGGGAAATAATGAAAAATAATAAGAATGGATGATATGTAACATTATCAGATCTCAAATTATATTATGAGGTATTAGTAATTAAAACTACTTGTTATGGTAAAAAAAATTTTTTTTAGTCTATAAATGGAGTAGACTTGATCAGATCCAAAAGCAGTTGAGCATAGCCCAGTGTTTCATAAATCCATGAAATGAAACTACTGGGGGAGGACATCTCTTCAGTAAAAATTATTGGAAAAGCTGGAAAGGAACAGTAGTTTGGTTTAAAAAGAAGAAGGGTTTAAGCCAGCATTTTATGCCTTATTCCAAAAATATTCCAAATGAATATGCTACCTAAATGTGGGGTCACATCAATAAAAAATATTAGAGGAGAGTGGAAGAACATGTCTTTCATAACTGTAGTGAGGAGGGAAATTCTTAACTAAACAAGAAATAGAAGTGATCTTAAAGAGAAAATATTTTCCTTTCAATTTATTGAATCTACCTTGTTCATTTTGATTAGGTAAAATTATTAAACTTTTGCACAAATGAGATAATTGTGCCTAGAGAAGTGAAGTTATTTGAGTGGGAAAAATTTCAAATATATCTGATAAAAGTTTGATATTGAACATTTTTGGAGAATTGACACATGAGCTATTATTACACAGTCAAGTGGTTAAAAGATATGAAGAAACAGTTTGCAAAAGCAAGATGCAAATAGTCATCAGCCATATTAAAAAAAAAA
>JAQQSK010006708.1:0-14306 GCA_028658325.1 Potorous gilbertii
TATTTCTCTTATATGATTTTTAAGCTTTTTTTTGAGCTCTTCCATGAGCTCTTTCTGGACTTGAGACTACATCCCCTTTTCCCTTGGTGTTTTTACATAGGTGTTTTGACATTGTCATTCTCTTCTGAATTTGTCTTGGTCTTCCGTCACCATAATGAATTTCTATGGTTAGATTCTGTTTTGTTTTTGTTTTCTGCTCATCCTTCCTCCCCAGTCTTGTTCTTTTTCCTTTCTTATAAATTTGGGATCTGCCCCTAGGGTGGAATAGGGCACTGTTTCCAGCTTCTTGTGCTAGTGTCTACAGACTCTGGGTGTTTACCTTGAAGGTCAGTGATGTTGCCTTGAGGTCCATGGGGTCCCTTGTATCTGGTGTTGCACTGTGGAGGCGGGTTGCTGGTTGGCTGGTGCTGAAGACCATAGGGCTCTGGCAGCTACTGGGATTCTAGTGGTGGTTTCTGGCTCATGTTAAGGCCCAGTGGGGAGTTTGTGCACTTCTCAGAGGCTACACTGAAACATGTGGGACCAGGCATCTGGAGGTTGTCTGTTTTCCTGGGGCTACACTTAAGCAAGACTGAGACAGAGCTGGTGCTGGCTGGCAGCTGCCTGTTTGCTTAGGCACCCTGGTGTAGGTGTCTACCTGTTTGCCCAGGGCTATAATGAAGCACCCTTGGGTGCTGGAGTCAGTCTGTTTGCCCCAGGATACACTGAAGCACTTGGTGTTTCTTGGAGCAGGAGTCTGCTGGTTCCTTAGGCTATGCTAAGGCATGTGGTGGGTTGGGGGAGAAGAGCTGAGTCCTAGTCTTGGTGTTGCTTGCTCCACCACACTGGGGCTTAGGATTACTGCTGGTTTGCTAAGGTGGGGTATGCTGCTGACTTGCTGGGATGCTTATTATCCTACGTTGCATTTCCCTTTCACCCAAGAGAAATAAACCTTTCTTGACAATTCTTCAATTTTCTTGGGCTTAAAACTGTTTTACCCATGTCTTTTTGCTGTTTTTGCTGTTCCAGGATTTGTTTTGGGGGGCTCTGTGTTATGGTGGTTTTGAGGTGACTATGGAAGAGTTGTAGCAGTTTACTGCTTACTCCCCCATCCTGACTCCCAGAAGTTCTTCCACTTCCTACAGATAACATGAAAAACTTCCCAGAAAAGGACAGTGTAAGGGAATGCAAAATAAATTGATAGTGTGGGGGGAGTCCTTGTTTATCTGCTTCTCCAAAAATATTTTACTCTACAACTGAAAAATTTCTGATTCTCAGTCGGTCACAATGACTCTTCTCTTTATTAAATTGTTAACTTTCTAATGGGGCTATTTGTCTTGAGCCAAGTTTCTTTATATTACACTTTATTCAAAATATATTTATTTTCTATATAAATGGCAAAAACATGAGCACTAACGAATGTGCCATAGAGCCCTGTAATTTTTTATATGAAGATTGTCTGAAACATTAAGATACAACAAAAGTAGCTTACAGCATAAGGTGGGTTGTATATTTCAGTCACTAGTTAATTATTTCTATCCTAATTAGAAAATTACCTTTCTTTCAGGAGAATGGTTGATTTTAGGTCACTTTTAACAGGGTGTAGTTTAAGGACTAATGGCATGCGTCAGTAATCTGGAAACAATATGATTTTTTTTTATTTTTGTGATAATGAAAGCACATCGAAGTCCCACTACTTGTGCAAAAGAGGTTAAAGGATCATCAATTTAAAGCCTGAAAGGGCCAAATCTACCATTCCCTACATCTTATTTTACAGATGAGGAAACTGAGGTCTAGAAAAGTCAGGTAACTTAGCCAAGGTCGGAGAAGTGGCATTACTTGGGATTTGAACCCAGAAAATGAATCTGTTTTAATGGGAGTTGAAATTTAATATATGTTAATTAGGACACTGGTATTTCCAAGCAAATGCACTCAAACTTTTAAATCATATATCGATAATGATAATTATGATACTACGCTGCTCTCATTATGGTGATGATCGAAGGGAATGTTCTCAGACCTTCATGGGCTTGCATAGTTGACTAATCATCCGCTCGTGTTGTACCAAAAGGAAAACAAAATTCTCTCTGCTATGAAGCTCTTAAAAAAAATGCTAAGGGGACAGGAGCTGGAATGGATGATGCTGGAACTGCGTAGAAAGGGATCAGACGTGATATAGGGCATTGGAACATGGAAAGATTGCTAGAGATCGCTAGGTGGCAGCGTTAATAGAGGCCTACATCTGGAGTTAGGAAGAACTGAATTCAGATCTGATCTCAGACACTTAGCTGTGTGACTGGGCAAGTCAGTTAACCTTGTCTGCCTCTACTTCATATATACAATGTTGCTTAGTTTGAACCTCATGGAATATAAAACTCTTTCCCTGGA
The DNA here is from genome assembly GCA_028658325.1 of Potorous gilbertii. NCBI lineage: Eukaryota > Metazoa > Chordata > Mammalia > Diprotodontia > Potoroidae > Potorous > Potorous gilbertii. The sequence goes on from JAQQSK010006708.1 coordinate 2,368, forward strand.
TACATCCTAGTGCCTTCCTACCCCTTCTCACTTTCCTTTTTGTTTGTAGTCTTCCTTCATTGGATTATAAACTCCTTGAGGTCAGGGAATAACTTTTTTTTTATTTCTTCCTTGTATACCTAGCACTTAACACAGTATCTAGCATATAGGAAGTGCTTAATAAATGTTTATTGAATTGAAGTGAATTGTCTTAGTTTCCTTATCTGTAAAATGGGGATTATAACAGCACGTATCTCTCAGGGTTAGAAGGAGAAAAATGAAAGAGTATTTTTAAAGTGCTTCATAAACCTCTGTATGTGTGTGTGTGTGTGTGTGTGTGTGTGTGTATGCTGTTATTATTAACAGAGCTATGTACAAAAATTCCTTGACCAAATGTACCATCTAATCAGCCTAATTTCAATCTAGGTTTGAATTTCTTTAGTTTTTCTTAGATATACGCTCTGTTCCAGCCCCAGATTGACCCCACTTCCTCCTAGGATGGGGATGGATATTGAATAATGGTGTGGTGAAACAATTGTGAAGCAGTAGAACAAGAAAGCTCATTATCTATCACAGTATGAGAAATGCTAGCTATAGAAATGATGTAAGAAAAAAGAAATTAAAGGAATAAGACTAGATAAAAAGGAAACAAAACTATCAGTTTTTGCAGATGATGTAAAGAACCCTAGAGAGACAATTAAAATTAATTTAAATTGATTTGCTAATTAAAATCCAGGAAAGTGGCAGGATAAAATCTAAATCCAGAAAAAAATTCATCTGTATGTTTATATATAAATGTGCATATACATACATAGAAACAAACATGTACATATATGTATATGAAATTCATATAAACATACACACATTTATAGCAACTTTTTATGGTAGCCCAAAATTGGAAACTAAGAGATTTTCCTCCTATTGAGAATGGCTATGCAAATAATGGAATATGAATGTAATGAAATATTATTGTGCCACAAATATAGTGAAATAGACAATTTTATAGGAAAACTTTATGAACTGATATAGCTGTGGATTCAATATGAAAATAGTGCTATGGCTAACATAAGTCAGGGAAATTAATGATCTAACCACCTCTTTATTTCTCCTCCTCACAATGAAAACAATGTAGTGGAATCTGAATGGAGTGCTGGGGTATGATATTTATTATCTCATTTTTAAAAAAATGTTATTAGAGCTTTAAAGTTTTTCAAAGGGACTTTAAAGACTTTCCCCAGTCTCCAATTAATGAATATCCATTAATTCAATAAATACTTATCCAGCATCTATTATGTGAAGACTTGGAAGTAGTAGTAGATCCTTGAAGGAAAAGATAATCTAATTGTAGAGACAAGTCATACGTTTACACAAGCAACAGAAATACAAAGTAATAATTGTCATGTCCAATTCCTTGCTTGAAACTTTGAGATCATTGTTGGGCGCAAAAAGAGGGGGAGGGAGGGCAGAAATAAAGAGGAAAAGGAGACTAAGTTTGTGGAGAAACTCACATACTCACACTCTCTCACTCACACACACACACACTCACACACACACACACACACACACACACACACACACACACGCGCGCGCGCGCGTGTGAGATCTAGAGTGCAGATGCCAAGGCTACAGACACTTCCCTCCTGCCATTCCTGTAAATATCTGGCAGGAATGAGGATGTGATTAGTAGTCAATGGGATCAAGATGCTCTTAGTACCTCTAGCTTCTTCTCTATGCACTTTCCAAAGAATTTCTCTACAAAACTCAGTCTCCTTTTCCCCTTTATTTCTGCCCACCTTCCCACTCTTCTTGCCCCCAATCATGATGACCAAAGTTTTTAAGTGAAAATGAACCCTAGATAATTATAATGGCCATGTTTGGCCTCAGAGAAGAATCAAGAAAACATGCCTTCCCCTCTCCACTGAAAAAGTGGGAGACCAAAGGTATCACTTATAATATAAAGCAGTTGATATGTTGTTCGAATTTGATTTTTTTCATCTTTTCTCTTTTTTAAAACTTTTTTAATTTATAGAATAAAATAAGTATTTCCATAACACAGTAAAAAATAGTTGCACATGAAATTGTGAATCTATGTGCAACTTGCTCTTCCTTTCAAATATAGAACAAAATTTTCATGTAAAATTAGTTTTTCCTTTTTATTCTTCCTTCTTCATCCTATCCTGGATCAGACACAAATATATGTTATGTGTAAGTGTGTGTGTGTGTGTGTGTGTGTGTGTGTGTGTGTGTGTGAAATTATTCCATACATCTATTTATCAGTTCTTTTTCTGGATGTAGATAGTGTCTTTCTTCATATGTCCTTTATATCTAATTTGAGTTTTTATAATAGACAAAATAAATTATTTGCTCAAAGTTGTTCTTTAAAAAATATTGCTGTCACTGTATAAAATGTTCCCTTGGCTCTGCTCATTTTACTTTTCATTATTTCATTGTAAGTCTTTCCATGTATTTTTTTCTCTAAAATCATTGAGCTAGTCATTTCTTGTATTTCATCACAACCATATACCACAACTTGTTCAACCATTTCCTGACTGATGAGCATTCTCCTTTTCTTCATTTAATCTTTGTTAAAAATAGTGGCTATGCAAATAGAGAGGAGTAATATCAGAAATTTATATGGGATAAAAAGAAGTCATCAACAGAAATTTCATTAATTTTTAAAATGCTTCCTTAGGAAATGATATGGGCTATAGGATAAAGGACATGGTCAAACAGCCATATAATTTACCCGGTTGCAGGGAAGATCAACCAACTAACTAATCAGTATGTCAGGAACCTGTAAAGAAGAAGAGTTGAAGTCCACAATTAGAGGTGGTCACACTGTCACATGGGGTCATCAGGAAAGCTATCTTAGAGGAGATAAAAGTAGAATTAGATCTTGAAATATAGGTAGGATTTGGCTAAATATAGGGGTATTGAAAATGCATTACAACCAGAAAGAATAGTCTCAGCAAAGGTGAAACATACATGTCATGTTCAAGGAATAGTGAAGAGTAGTCAGTTTGTAGAAGGTTCATCTTGGGAATAGAATAGAAAATTTCAAAAGAAGGTTGTATCAGATTATTGGGGTCCATGAATGTCAAAAAGTGATGAGATCATTCCTCCATTAACTTGAAGTGATGGTACCCTAATACGCTTAGGTTGTCAGCTGTCTTCATGTCATCCCACTAAAGCAATAAGTCTAAGCATGGGCAGAGAATCAGGTTAGTCTGGTAGATTATCATACTGAGTATCGATTTATGCAAAAGTAAGTACTGGGAATGTGCTGCTAATAATTAGGAATCTACTTTTACCAGACAGGTATTATAAAAAGGAGTATCCTATTTCAACAATCCTCAACATATGATATGAAATATACCTGCACCATGATTTAAACATCAGAGAAATACTTTTATCAAAAAAAGTCTGACTCAGGTGCTATAATTACCCCCCAAATTAGAAAAGAGTTGGTGCTATCAAACTTGAAATAGTTAGAGATGGGGGTGGAGAGAGGGAGAAGGAGGAGGGATGGAAACAGAGACAAAGATAGAGTCAGAGACAGAGAGAGACAGAGAACAAGACCCAGAGACATCTACAGAGACAGAGAAAGAGAGAGAGAGAGAGAGAGAGAGAGAGAGAGAGAGAGAGAGAGGCACAAAACCATCATATGAAATCCATTTGTTTAGATTAAAGCCATGACATTAAGTTCTCTCATGATGTCTTGATCTCTTGGGTTTATCACATAATACAGAGATTTGTGCTGCTCTAAAAAGCCCTTAATGGTTATGTTTTTATAGTCAAGACCAGATTGCAAATCCTTAGAGTGCATCTCTGACCACACTTGGACCCTACTGTTTTGCCCTAAAAGAAGGGATTAATTTTTAGAATATGATGATTTGTGTGTCTGAAGTAGTTGACTTCAGACAGTCCAGTGTGGGGGGAAAAAACGAAGAGGAAAATCACTCTTGGGATTTTTGTAATAGTTCTAATTAATCCCAATGTGTTTTAGCAGGCAATTTATGAGATAGTAAGAGAGTCTAGCAATCTTGCCATTATGCTGATTGGGGTGAGGGTAACAAGTGCAAATTTGCATTGTTGATGCAGTTTTTTTTTAAAGGAGAACACTTTTAAATGTTAGATTTTAAATTACAATAAATCCATTCACTCTGAAAAGATACTATAAATATAGAACATCTGAACAGCTGATCAAAAAGTGAAAGTCTGTCACCTTTCCTATATTATAATCAAAGACTTAGGACATTAGGCAGGTACATGCTTTAGTTGGTTGGAATTTGGTATTTCATCTGCAAGAAACTTACTTTAATAAAAGACTTACGTCCTAGATTTCTAGTGCCATGAATGCATAGCTAGACTCTGCTTTTGATGCCTGTGTTAATATCTCACTCAGAAGACATAAGAATGGTTCTGGAGGGTCATTTCTTAACAGAATGGAAAGTTAAATGTCATTCCAGAGACCGCCCAAATTAACTTAGAGCCACCAACTATATTAGAATTCTTGCACTTTGCACTTCAAAGTCAAAGATCAAAATTCTAGAAAATGTGGTAAAACTCATACAATTTTAATGCATTACATTCTCTTCCTGCTTTCTTTGAATTGTTTGTTAGTTTTTCATGTATATTTGCAATTTTGTGATGCAGGGGGAATTCTGATGACTTTTATAGAGGAAAGTAATCTCAGTCTCATGAGGCTTTAGAGGTAAAAGTAGATTCTTGTGAATTCATATAATGAATTCTGTGAAGTGGTTGTATTATTTGAATTCACACTGCATAGTTCCATTATTCTGGAACCAGTTACCACAACTTGCATAACTATAACTTCAAATAGTGTGAATTTGAATTCCTGCAACTAGGATTCATAATTTACATTAATCAGGACCTAGTCCTAGCATTATAAAGAAATGACTCAAAACATGAGGATGGAGATATTATACATCAATTTTAGGGCCAAATATTTTTTTATTCTCTTGACATACATAATTCATATTTTTTTATTGAATTTTTAGAGCTCGAAGGGACCTTAGAAGATATCTAGTTCAGTTTCTCAATTTAGATATGTGGAAAATAAAGCTGCAAGATGTAAAGAGCTTACCCAAGATCTCATAGCTAGTAAGTGGCATAGTAAGAAGGGAAGCCCAGGTATCCTGACTCCAAATCCAATTTTCTTTCCCTTTTATTCCTGATTATGCTTATCTTGAAGTGTTAAGGTGAATATTAAATCAGTTTGCCTCCATAATAGAAAAAAAAATGGTATGTGACAACTTGAAGTCCTGCATTTTGTTTGCATTTTCCAGATTTGAATAAAACATAATTAAATAAGCAACTATAGAAGTCAAAATTATATATAAACAAATAAAAATTACATGGAAAGAAAGAGTGCTATTTTCCTTAGCGGGTAGGGGCCATATTAATAAATTTCTCTGTATGCAATTTAAATTTTTTAGAAGAGAGAATGAAAATTCCTTAACATAACACTAACTTCCAATTTAAATAAGATTAGATATTTAATTATACTGATATACATGCCTTGGGTCAAGACGAACTGGATTTTCAGGACAGAGAGCAATTATTTTAAGTGTTTCTTTCCTTTCTGAAAAGATAGAACTCACCTTATTGTATATCTCTTCCCCTTGTCCCCTTCTCTTGGTGTATTCTAATATACTGACATATTTCCCTTCATTTCTCCTTGGCATCATATATCATTCAGTTTATTGTTGGGCCTGGGATTGGATCCTGCTATATTTTTCACTTTTTAACCCATTTCATTGTAATGAGAGCTAAATAGAAACAAATGACAACCATTCTCAGCAACTTGATGGAGTATTAACGTGGAAGTCCCCCCAGCATCTTGATGTCTTAATAGATTAAAATCTTTAATCATTATGAAATAGGCAATAAAATATAATTATGCAAAGATATGGTGAAGTAGATGATCTCATCTACTATAGTCACAATGATCTGTTGTCACTGGATAAGAGACACCTGCAGTTTTGTCTAAATGGACCTCTTTAACAATTGTAAAAGTACTTTGTCATCTCCCTTTGTCTACTACCCTTGAACAGGGAATGTTTTCTTATTCTAATATTCTAATAATTGCACTCTAAATACTACCCTTATCTTTCTTGAATAATCTACCCCCAACTCAATATCTCAATCCTCTCTCCCTCCCTCTCTCTCTCTCTCTCTTCCTCTTTCTCTCTCTCTTTCTCTCTCCCCCCTCCCTCCCTCTCCCTCTCTCTCTCTCTCTCTCTCTCTCTCTCTCTCTCTCTAGTGAAATGCTTTACTTATCTATTCTAAGTTGCTGCAAAGTGCTACATATTGGCTATTTTACACTGAGGGATTGAAAAGTTATAAAAACAGAATAAAACCAATATATACTCTAGGAAACTGAAAGTGTTTTCAGTGAACAATATTCCTTAGCATGGGCAGCTAGGTAGAGCAATGGATAAAGTGCCAGTACTAGTCAGGAAGACTCACCTTCTTCAGTTAAAATATGAACTCAGACACTTAACAGACACCTAGCTGTTAGTCTGTTTCCTCATTTGTAAGATGAATTACAGAAGGAAATGGCAAACTGCTCCAATATATCTTTGTCAAGAAAACCCCAAATAGGGTCACATAGAGTAATACACAACTGAAACTACTGAACAATAATAACAGTGACAATTCCTTAGCATAATAAATTATGTCTACTTTAAGTTGCCACTGATCTTTGACCCACAGGTATTTGACCCTTATTCATAGCTACTCCTCTATAAAGATGTCCCTTTCTTCTCAGTAGAGAGAATTCCTAACCTCATTGTGGTCAAGAATATAGTCTGACTCAGCCAAAGTGATTCAAAATAAATACATGAATTTATGAGTTGGCCAGTCAGAATATTCATCTATATTTCATTGACGTAGTAGCTTCCTTTGCTATTTCCCCAAAACATTAATGTTGCTATAATTTCCTCAGTATGAGACACTTCCTCAACTGATATGGATCATAAGCATTCTTTGTTTTATATCTGAGGCGCAAGGATGATGCATGGATATCTGGATCAAAGGGGATCGTAGATTTTAGAGTAAGAAGGAACTTTTGACAGTATCTAATGGATCCTTGAAGCTACATGTGGCCCTCTAGGTCTTCAAGTACAGCTTTTTGACTGAATCCAAACTCTAAAAACAAATTTGTGTCCTCCAAGAAGCAGGTTCCCACCTCTTCTTATTTTACAGATAAGGAGACTCAGGTCAAGAGAGGTTAATTGTTTTGATCAGCATCAGATAGTTAATATTACAAGGCAGGATATAAACACAGTGTCTGAATCTAAGGTTAGCACTGTATTCACTTCACCAAGTTATGTCTCCCAAATATATTTACCAGTCACACATTTTGATTTTGTTCATCACTTGTCTTTTACTTCAGGCATCATTTACTATCTTGGATGAGTCTTCATTTGGTTATTTCTTTTTTACCTCCAGAAATGTTCATTGCTAAATAGGAACAAAACATTGCCTCATATGTCACTAAAAACAATAAATCAATTCACTAAGAATTCATTCAAATGTTTTCTATTCCTGTTTCCATCACACATGAGCAAGTAGCCCTTCTATTTGTCAAGATAAATATCTCCCAATGCACAAGTGATCCCATCCTGTTTTCTCTAATAGAATGCTTGCTTTACTATCTACACTTTATGAATAATCTTAAATTTCTTTTTCGCTACTGGATATTTTCCTGCAGCCTACAAATATGCCCCTCCTCCAAAAACAGCTTCAGTTGATCTGTTTATCACTGATAGTTATCATTCTCTGGTGGCTAAAGTCCTGTAAAAGATAACTATAATTGGTAACTCCATTTCTTTTCCTCTCACTCTCCTACTCATTTTATTCAGTGTGGTTCTCTACTTCATTAATTTAACTGAAACTGCTTTCCCCAATTTTGCCAATAATATCGTTGCCTTCAGGGTGGGGCATTGATCTACACCAATGAAGAGAGAGCCTCGTATCAATAGACTTTGGGACTTTTTGCTGTTCCTGTTCAGTTGTTCAGTCATGTCCAACTCTTTGTGACCCCATGGGTCAAAGCACACCAAGGATCTTGTATCATCCAGTAGGTCTTGAAGTCGGTCCAAGTTCATGTTCATGATACTATGATACCATGATACTATCTATCTACTTCATCCTCTGCCATCCCCTTTTCCTTTTGCTTTCAAACTTTACTAACATCAGGATTTTTTCCAATGAGTCCTGTGTTTTCATTTTGTGGCCAAAGTATTTAAGCTTCAGGTTCAGTATTTGACCTTCCAGTGAATAGCATTAATTTAATTTCTCTAAGTATTGAGTGATTTGACCTCCTTGCTGTCCAAAGTACCCCCAAAACATCCCAGTTCTAAAGTATTAAGTCTGTGGTGCTCAGATACCCTAACAGTACAAATCTCACAGTCATACATAGGTACTAGAAAAATCATAACTTTGACTACACAGACATTTGTCAGCAAAGTGATTTCTCTGCTTTTTAGTTTGTCATCAAACAAAGTTTTCCTTCAATAGATCTCAAATTTAGTAGCTTCAGTCACCATCTGCAGCAGTGTTTGAGCCCAACAATATAAAATCTGACACTACTTCCATTTCTTCTACTTCTATTTGCCAGAACTGATGGGATCAGACTTTGACACATTACTTTTTTTTTTAATGTTAAGCTTCAAACCAGCTTTTGTATTCTCTTCTTTCACCCTTATCAAGAGGCTTCTTAATTCCTCTATACATTTTACCAGGAGAGTGGTATATTGTCTGCATATATGAGATTTTTATTTCTCCCAGCAATCTTAAATCCAGCTTTTAATTCATTTTGACTGGCATTTCGCATGGCATACAATATGATATATAAGATAAGCATATGAGATAAACAAGGTGACAATCTATAGCCTTGTCATACTCCTTTTCCTGTCTTAAACCAATCAGTTCTATATTTGGTTGTAACTGTTGCCTCGTGGCCAGCATTTAAGTTCCTCAGAAGACAAGAAAGATGACATGGTACTTCTATTTCTTTGAGGACTTTCCACATTTTGTTGTGACTCATACAGTCAAAGACTTTGTTGTAGTCAATCAAACAGTATATGATTTTTTTGTTTGTTTATTTGTTTTTTTTTGGAGTTCTCCTACTCTCTCCATAATCCAGAGAATATTGACAATTTGGTCTCTAGTTCCTTTGCCTCTTTGAAAACCAGCCTGCTTTTCTGGTAATTCTCAGTTCATATATTGCTGAAGACTAGCTTGCAGAATATCAAGCATAGCCTTGCTGGAAAGTGAAAGGGGCACAATTGTTGGGTTTCTTGAGCATTCCGTGGCATTGTCTTTCATTAGGACTGGGATGCAAACTGTTCTTTTTCAATTCAGTGGCCACTGTTGTGTTTTCCAAACATTCTGGCATATTGAGTGCAGTACTTCAACAGCATCATCTTTTAGGGTTTTAAATAGCACAGTTGGAATTCCATCACATCCACTAGCCTTATAGTTAGCAATGCTTCCTAAAGCCCACTTGACTTTATTTTTCAGGATATCTGACTCTAGTTCAGTAACCACACAACAGTACTTGTCCATGATGTTAATCTTTCTTTTATAGTTATTTCTTTGTGTGATTCTTGACAATTAATCTGTACTGCTTCTGTAAAGTCTCTACCATTTTTTTCTTTTATTATACGCAGTTTTGCATGCAATTTTCCCTTACTATATGGTTACATTTTAATCAATGACCAAATCTAAAGAACTTTTCTCAATCTCTCATGCTAATGACTTTTCTAAAACCTTCAACACTATTGATTGCTCTCTTTGTGATTCTCCCTTCCCTCTAGGTTTTAATGAGGCTTTTCTCTTATTGCCTATTTGACTATTCTTTTTTACCATCCTTTGCTGGACTTTCAACTAGGTCATTCTAAATAACCAAAGATTTTTGTGACACCATTTTCACCTGGTCATCTCTTACCTATCTCATTTCTATTTCTCTGTCTCTTCTACTAGATTTAACCAGGGTGCTATCATTAATGCTAATTGTACCCCAGAGCTTTCTCCTGGCCTTCCTTCTATTCTCCCTCTACATGTTTCTACTTGGTGATCCCATCAGCTTTTACAGAATCAATTACCATTTCTAAAGAGATGATTCTCAGATCTGTTTTTCTAGTCCTACTGCCTATTGGACATCTTGAACTGGATGACCCACAGACCTTTAAAATTCCACATTTCAAAAATTGAACTCACTAGCTTTTCCAGATAGGTGGTACAGTGAATAGAGCCCAAGTGCAAGAGTCAGAAGGACCTGAGTTTAAATGTCACCTCAGACATTTGACACTCACTAGCTGTGTGACCTTGGGCAAGTCACTTATCCCCAATTGCCTCACCCTGAATCATCTCCAGTCATCCTGATGAATATCTGGTCACTGAATTCAGATGGCTCTGGAGGAGAAATGAGACTGGTGACCTGCACAGCCTTCCCTCACTTAAAACAAAGTCAAGTGCAAGTCATGTCATCATTTCTCTGATGACATGGTCTTCAGCAATGAAGGATGAACATACCACACATTATTGTTAATATTTCCAGTCTGATCATATTTCCAGTGATACTGGAATCAATACTGATCATATTTCCAGTGATACCATCCAACAACCTAGGTTTCATCCTTGACTCTTCACTCTCTCTGATCCCTATATCTAATCTATTGCCAAATCCTATCAATTCTTCTTGACCTTTTCTTTTTTCACCTAATTTTTCCTGGAAATCTTCCTGTGTCAATGGAAGAGTCCTCCTACTCCTCCAGGTGTCAGTTGACTCCAAGGGTTTTAGCTCCTTACCTCCTGGGAAAAGTGAAGCTTTCAGGAAGCAAATCCCCCAGGCCTCAGACAATGTAGGATCCTCATCTCCCTTCATCCACAGGAATATTCATCAGTGGAAACCCCTCACACCTTCAAAGTAAGGCCTCATTTCTTTCCTCCCATTTTTAGTCTATATGACTCAACGCAGTACTCCTCTGTAAGTTCTTCTCTTTCTGAGACTGCAGAGGTGCCTTGATTTGCCTACAGAGCATCTCTCACTTTTCTTTATCCCCCTGTGCTCTCTCCCAACCCCTTCAATTATGTTCCTCTATTGTAATGTAGTCTCATGAAAGAAACATTCTCCTGTAGGAATGATGTCACCAGGTTTGGTTCATAATGCCCCATGTGCCTCTTCATTGTTAATTTCTACCAGGCTTCCACAATTACCCATGCCTCCTTGTGTACTTTTAGAAAGAAATCTCTCATTCATCTTTCTGTTGCCACTCTTTTGCTATTGTTATCTGCATTTATTCACTTTTCCTGCATTTCTTTTGTTTGGAGCATTCAGGGAGGAAATAATCTCTTTAGTTCCATTTTTCTTTCTAAAAATGTTTCAAACACTTGTTATTGAATATTCATCTTTTATCCTGTATGGTGAGGTTAAGAATTTCAGGAAAGGTCAGTCTGGGCTGTATCCTGAACTCCAGTGTGCTTCAGAACACATCATTCCATTCCTCTTCTTTTGTCTAGTGGTTGTGGAATAGGCTTTTGTTGTTGTTCAGTCCTTTCAGTCATGTGCCAGCCATTCTTTTTATTTATTTATTTATAAATATAAATTTATTTATTTAACGTCTTACATTCATTTTCACAAAATTTTGGGTTCCAATTTTCTCCCCATTTGTTCCCTCCCTCCACCCCAATACAATGAGCATTCTAATTTCCCCTATCACCAATCTTCCCTCTCTTCTATCATCCAGCCCTTCTCTTGTCCCCATCTTCTCTTTTGTCCTGTAGGGCCAGATAACTTTCTATTCCCCATTACCTGTATTTCTTATTTCCTAGTTTCAAGAAAAATACTCAACAGTTGTTCCTAAAACTTTGAGTTCCAACTTCTCCCCATCCCTCCCTCCCCACTCATTCCCTTTGGGAAGACAGGC
>JAQQSK010006709.1:0-14306 GCA_028658325.1 Potorous gilbertii
ACTCTCCTTAATTGAATTTGTAATAACATGATTAGAAAAAAATTATAGCAATAAAAATCATGTTTGTATCATGCTTCCATTTTGCAAATCATTTTATATACATTATTTCATTTAATCCTCACAGTACTTTATGAGATAAGTTCTGTAATTATTTTCATTTTACAGAGATGAAGTAAGGATTAGTTACTTACCCAAAGCATGATACAGGGGAAAGAATGCTGCCTCTGGCTTCAGAAGACCTGGGTCTAAGTCCAACCTCCGAAACTTTCCATATTCTTACATGACCTTGGGCAAGTTACTTAATCCTTAGGTCTCATTTTCTTCATCAGGAAGATGAAGGGATTAGACTAGATGGCCTCTCAAGTCCCTTACAGTTCTATATCTAGGATCCCTGTGCCTGAGATGGAATTAAAAGTTAGTTTTTCTGACTTCAAATCCAGCACTCTATCCTCATATCATGACACTTCTGTTGACAGCATAAACTAAAGAGAATTATTTCTTATAGCTTCAGATTTCAGAATATCATCCACTTATGTGCACATATCAATTAAACAAAGGTTTTCTTCTCCATGAAGAAAAGAAAAATGGTCCTTTTATGGGTTCTTCTATTTCCTTTCACTAGCATCTGGTCATTGAAGTCTCTTGTTTTACATACTCACGCAAAACTTGTCAATAACCAATTGGATCTATCTGACCAAAAGCTGACAGATGCCAAGGAATTTCATTACAATCTCCCAAAGTGTCAGGTCCTGATTAAAGCTACTATTCCCACAGGGGTTACGGATCCATATATCTTCCAGGCTGTACAGCTGTCACATAATTCACATTTTCAAATATTCCTACAAAAGCTGGGACTAGGCTTGGGCACTTGCTCTAATGCACTAATGTCGGTGATATCTGTTAATTGACTTCTACAACTTTCATCTAATATTTAAAAGTACTTGGCATATATCTAAGACTCACAGAACTCTATATCCACTAAATTGAGCAACAACCTTTAAAAAAATGGTCACTTGCCAAGAACAGGTGAAAGATCCTGTAAACAAATTTAAGCCTTGATACTTTTAGGTTCTAGCTTAATCTTATATGCAGTTTATAGGATCACAGAATGAGTGATAGATTATAGAGATGGTTATCCAGTGGGTCTTTTCAAAACTCCTGGAAGTCTTTTTAATAGTGCTTTGTTGGAGTTTTTATAGTTAGTGTGAGCACTGGGACAAATAGATATTAGAAACAGGGTGAGAATCCAATACTTGATGTGGGTATGAGAGTTCACATTTAGGGATAGACTTGGAATTGTATTGGACCAAGGGAAATGCCCAGAAATTCAAAGTGAAGAAAGAATTTTTAGAGGTGGAGTCAAGATAGCAAAGTAGCAGCATGGATCTGCTGGAGCTCTCCCCCCAAACCCCTTAAAATACCTGTAAAAATGACTAAACAAATTCTAGACCAGCAGAAGCCACAAAATAACAGAGTGAAACAGATTTGCTGCCCAAGACAGCCTGGAAGACCAACAGATAGGGTCTATTGCAATGGGCTCAGAGTGGAACATATCCGAGCATGGGTTGTGCAGCACAGACAGGACTGAAGCGGACTTCAGGGCACTGAATTATGGGTAGCTTCTGTGGTTTACAGAGTTCTCAGTCCACAAATGCCAAAGACAGCTTCAAACATTAGTGAGAAATCTCTTTCACCTGGATGAGAGGGGTGTGCTGTCTGGTCCCAGACCCAGTATCAGACCTAGGGCAGCTGCAACCACGGCTGCAATGACCACTTCTGGAACTCTCATCCTACAGCCAGTAGGGGAATTGAGCAGCTGATCTGGGTCTCAGTTCTGAGTGGCAATCCTGGTTGAGGAGGAGCATTGGTGTGACAGAGCTGTTGGCAGCTATGGAGAAGGAATCTTACTCACAGCTCCAGGGCAGAAAAGAGTGATTGTGGTTGCTCACAGACCAGAGCACAGGCTAGGAGAGAAGTAAACATCTATCTCTTGATTATGCCACCTTGGAGGAACTGACAACTTACAGGTCCCAGAGATATCTCAGAGAAAAGCTACGCAAAACTACTGAAGCCTGGAATAGCATACCCTTCACTTGACAAAGTCAAGTAATAGGCAGTGACAATGCCCCAAAGGGGGAAAAACAAGACTATAGAAGTTTACTTTCCTGCTGTAAAATGTATTTTCTTCCATACTTTGAGAGGAGGAAGATCAAAGTATGCAAGCAGAGGAAGAAAGAATATCTAAAAAGTAAAAGCTACTGTTGAGTGAACTATTCTAGGAGTAAGAGTAAGAGAGAGGTAGAATGTAGCAAATCATCTCACATAAAAGATGCAAGAAAGAACTCTTAAAATGGAGAGAAATATAGGGAGATGAAAGGGAGTAAGTGAGCCTTACTCTCATGAGATTTTGCTTAAGGAGGAAATAACACACACTCAATTGGGTATGGAAATCTATTTTACCATGCAGGAAACAGGGAGGAAGGGAATAAGAGAAAGAAGATAAAAGAAGGGACAGTAAATTGGGGAAGGGATAATCAGAAGCAAACACTATTGTAAGGAGACAGGCCAAGGGAGAGAATGGAATAAATGGAAGTCAGAACAAGATGGAGGGAAATGTGGTCAGTCTTTTACAACATAACTGTTAGAGAAGTGTTTTTCATGGTACACATGTATGGCCTATATCTCATTACTTCCTTTCTCAATGAAGGTAGGTGAGGAGGGAAGAAAGGAGAGAGCAAGGAAATCAAAGTTTTAAAATCAAATGTTAAAAATTGTTTTTGCATGCAACTGGGAAAAAAATATATAGGCAATGGGGCATAGAAATCTTTCTTCCCTACAGAAGAATAGAGGGGAGAGGGATATAAGAATTGGGGATTATAGAAGGAAGGACAATTTGGAAGAAAGTGTGGATGGAGTGCATATTGTCTTGGTGTGGGGAGTGGGAGAGATGGGGAGAAAATTTGGAATTCAAATTCTTGTGGAAATCAATGACAAAAAGTGAAAGATAAATAAATTACATGTGTTTTAAAAAAAAAGACTTAAGAGTTAGGGAATGAAGGGACTGATATAGAAGAAAAATGAATATAGATGTTGGAAATAAGACCAAAATAGGAAAGAATCGGACAGTGCCATAGAGTCAAATTTCAAAGCAAAAGCAAAAAAATAGGAATAAGAAAGAAGACCATAGGAATGAAAATAACATTAGCAATTAGGAAGATGAATCAATGAGGTCAACACTCAAGATCCCAGTCTAAGCCATTAGAAATGAGAAGAAAGGAAGGGAAAGAATAGAAAAGTGATATAGAAGAACAGAGGGAATGAGGGAAGCAATGAGAAGGTGAAAAGAGAGGAGATGGGAGGGGAAGAGAAGGGACAGGAAAGGATGAGAATAGACAGAAAGGCATGAGAGGGGAGAGACACTTGCAGTATGGATGGCAATTGGAAGCATATTCTAACATTTACAAGGTTAGCATGTGGAAGAAATATTCAAATTATTCTAGAGTATAACACTTACAGCTATGAATAGGATATAATGAGAAGGAGATTTCTGCTCAATAGAAGGAAAAGTGTTTTAAACATTATGAGCTACCCAAAATAAGAGTGATATGCCTAAGGTCATAAAATCCTTAGTTCTAGAGCTCTTCTCATAAAGGCTAAATGACCATTGGTTAAAGATATTATAAAAGAGATTCTTTTTCAAGGTATGGATTGAACTATATGGCTTTGGATAGCCTAATGATTTCAAATCTGAGATTCTATTATTCATTTCAAGACTATAGATAACCTATGTATAGCAATTTGTCTAATTGATCCAAATGTTGTCACAGGGTTTCTGTCAGCTTTCGGTTTATTTCAACTTACCCCACCAATCCTGATAGGTAGCATTTTATAGGTCACATATCTATCACAATTCTTACAAAACCTAGCCTATTTTTTGCTCTATAGTTTTTTAAGCAACAGCTTCTCATTAATATTTTTCCAGCATTTCTTGGTCATTTTTGAGTGGTATTTACACCGACCAAGCCTATTGTGCATCAGTAGAAAAAGATATTTCATTTCACTTTTTTCAACATCATCATTTTGTTCTTCTGTCAATTCAAAGGCAATATTGTAAGGCCATGGAGTTTCACAAGTCAAGGAATAGAAAATTCAAGGTATGGAAGTTCTAATACATGTTCTGCCACCTATTCACAGTCTGAAACTAACCAAGTCTATTCTAAATACTAAAGTCATTTAACCTTAATGAACTGCATAGTTTTTCTTCTGAAGCATGCCAAGAAAGCCTTGTCTCAGTGTTAAATATGCCAGTCTATGAAGCTGAAGATGGAATTTTTCCTCCAATTGTGAACTAGTGATGGAGAATCCTCTACAATGACAATTTGAGACAATTATAACATCTACTTTCAATTTCCATCTTGAAAAAGAATACTTGCATAAGCATCTCATTACATTACTTTGTGGATTTTTCTAAAGACCCTAGAAGTATTTTTTGTTATTGCATTGTATTTCATGGACTTTTCAAATACATGTATCTTTTTCAAACATGCTAGAGAAAAATCCAACCAAGTACTACTTAATTTACTGAAGGCTAAAAGTCTGACTTCATGTTTCCTTTTACTGATCCTACACTTTCTACAAAAAAAAAATGTTAGTGCAGGGTGACAAGAATGCCAGCCCAAGTTCCCATAACTCCCCAAAATATGGAGAACCCTTTAGTCTAAAATTACTTGAGTTTCTCCAAGACCTCTTGGCAATAATAATTACAGCAAACATTTAGATAGTACTTTAAACTTTGCAAAGTACATTAGCTTATTTGATCCAATAACATAATTACAACATAATTATAGATAACTTTCTTCTGAAGGCTCTAAGGGACCTGAAGACATGGTTGCAATGTTCTTACTGATAGTTTCAAAAGAGAAGTGAATCCCAGGGAACTCATGGTGATGTGGAGTGTTGTGCTTTTGGTGCTAGGGAACCAAGTTCAAAGATTTAACTTACGTCTCAGAAAATTCACTGTTTGTAAATTGCATTTGAAAAGAAAGTGATTTTGAAAAAATTGTGGAAAAATGAGAATTGGCAATTTACCATAAGTTTTAATTGCAGTTGAATAATTACAAGAGATAAAATATAGTAATGTTCCTCCTTTTTCCTTTTATTAATGAATGAGAATGTGTACAAATTCAAGACTTAGAAGTGACACTGAAACTTTTTTAACATCCAGTTACATAAAAATTATTTTATTGTTGCTATAAAACTCAGAAATAAATTATTTTAGCATCCAATTTAATGGTATACTCAATTTGAAAGGAAACTCTGGCTTCTGTGGAAGAAGTGATTTCTTCAGCAATCTGCAGTTGCTATGGAAAAGCTGCACAGTAAGTTTATCTTCTACATTGTAAAACAGTATATCTTGGGAACCTATTGGTCATTCTGTCCATAAAATTTCCAGAATTATTTTTATTATTATGTTAAAACTTTGATGGAACAAATAATGCATTAAATGTAATTATGTTTATTCAGAGCTATTTTATACATAGCTTTTTGTTACTGAGCCTATGACTTTGAGAAACTTTCAAATATTCACTTACGATGTAAGATGAGGACTGAGACAGAAAGCGACGTGGTCATCTCTCTGCTCTGCTGCTGAGCTCCTCTCTTGACTTCACAAGAGCATACATTTAGAGCTGGAATAATTTTCAAATGGCATCTAGTCCAATCACTTTAGTTTACAGATGAGGAAACTGAAGACCAGAGAATTCAAATGACTTATCTAAGGTCATCCAGTAGAAGTATTTTTAGATCCAACACTTCAGCCCCCATCCTGAACTCCTACACACATAATGTGTCCATTCCCAGTCATTCTGATCTAAATCTTGCCATAGGAACCAGATGACTCCAGAGGAGTAAGTGAGGCTATGATCTTGCACAGCCCTCCCTCACTTAAATCTAATTCACTTACAAGTCATGGCATCATCTTCCTGATGTCATGGTTCTCTTCGAGAAAGAAGGACAAAAAACAATGACACAAATAATGGATGAGAACTTATGACATCTAGCTATCCCCAGAGTCACTACCCTCCCACACTTTGGCTATCTCCCTGCCATGCTACCAAGTATGTACCTTTCAATCACTACTTCCCACTTCCTAATTCAGAAACAGTAATCAAATCAAATAAACTTTTCTGTTGCTGGGAATAACATGTCAATCACTTTTCCCTTTGACTCCACCTACCACCCTGTACAGTAGTTTTCTATATCAAATTGCCCCTCCCTGGCCACCTGGCCCTTACACATATCTCCTTGACCCAGTAGAGCTTTCAACTCTTTGAGTGCAGACTTTTTTCATTTGTTGTTTTTGCTTTCATCTTCATAGTCACTATGGTTTGTCATTGTTGTTTGAATCTCCAAAGCTTAGCACAGTGTCTACATCATAGTAACGACTTAATAAATGCTTTTCATTCATTTATAGAGAGCATCTCTCCATGTTTATTACTATAATCACATTTTCCATAATGTTTATTATTAACTATTAGTATCTTTAGTTTCCAAAATGATAGCCTGCAGCTGATAGCATATTTATTTTTCTAAGAGCAAAGAAATATAGCTAATTTTATCAGTAGACCAATCTCACAATCTTGTGAACTGTAACAGGAGTGATCCCTGGTGCTCTCATTTAACTAAATGAGAATTTTAATCCTGCCCCACTGGATAAGGAAGTTATTCTGTGAATGGCAGTGTTCAGTAAGTGGCATCTGCTGCTGATGTCAAATCCAATTGAGATCAAGCAGCATAGCCACCAAAGTAACAAGAATTTACTGTTTGATGTGATAGACTTATAGGTCAGTGAATGGAAGACTCTAGTGATGTCATAAGAGATATAGGGACGGAATGAATATCAATGTTCAAAGGACATCTTTACCATCAGGGTGTCTTAGAAACTAAAAGTCAGGTGGAAAATATTACCCTGTCAGTATATATTTGGCCTAAAGATAACCTAAAATATCAAGAAACTGAAACTCTAAAGCTAGATCAAAAATCATGTAAATTTTTTGGAATGAGTGGGGGGCTATGGAAAAATGTCACTTTTTTTCTCATCCTATCAAGAAGTTGTACTGAAATAATGAGTTCCAAAGCAGTGCTGCTGTGATCAAGAGCTTGGAATTATCAGACTACTCAACTTACTCCAGGTTCTAATGCTCCAATGGATCAGGAATCTCAGTATATAGGTTTGATTCCACAATGTAAATTGCAGCCCATCAATGACTGCCTAACTTGTGTAACTCATCCATGTCTTGGGGGCACAGGTCATAGAATTGCTCATTTGGATTTGGAAGTGACTTTAGAGATCATTTCCTGCAACTTTCTCATTTGACAAATGAGGAAACTGAGATCAAGAGCTTTTCTATGCCCTGCCCATTGCAGTACGTGACACAGATGGCGTTTGAACTTAGATCCTCTGAATCCAAATTCATTCCTTTTTTTCCTTGTGTAATACATTCTTTTTCTTCCCTATATTTGTCACAGGGAGTATCCAAAATGTTAAGGGATTTTCTTCCATTTTCTTGACATGGCAAACACATACATGTATATATGTATATAAAACATAGACTATGTTGCCCATGCTACATGACCAGCCAAATTTTTCCCATTCTGTATTTCTCTGAATACAGTCTTTAGTTCATTTTACCTTCTCGGTTCCTTTGTGGTGGTGAGTTGTTGCTTGTTCACACCCACCCTGTACCTCTCCTCTGCACTGTCCTTTGGGTGATCCTCAACCTCAGTTTTTCAAGACTGCAATGTTACATGACTCGCAGTTCAATTTACTATAAAGAGGAATTTTAAAAGAGACTTCAAAGAGGATTAACTATTCTCTGAAAGAAAGCGGGGCAAAGAGACACCGGCTATAAATGCTAAGTGAAAACTTACAAGCAAGAGGCCACCAAATATAACTAGTTAGATCAAATCTAACTTCACTGATGATGTTTGTTTGCAAATGGACTTTTACAAAGGAAAAAGTTGTCCCTGTATTCTTTGCCCAAATTGAAGGGTTATTTTTTAATTAAGAAAAGAATTATTACAGCATTCGTATTAAGAATTATAAGAGTATTAATATAGCTAATATTGATGTTGTGCATTGTTTTGCTGAATGCTGTATATCCATCATCTCACTTGATCCTCACAACAACCCTGTAAGTTAGGGACTTTTATTATCTTTATTTTACATTTGGGTAAACTGAGACTGAAATAGGCTAAGTGATTTACCTGGGGTCATACAGCTGAGAAATGTCCGATGCAAGATTTGAACTCAGATTTTTCTGACTTCAGATCCAATACTTTCACTACCCTACCTGGAAGTTTAATATGTTATAATTAAACCAAAAGAGGTATCAGCTTTTGAATAATTCCAAGGAACAGCTTCTTGGGAAGTGGAAATAAAAATATACCTTGTAGGGTGAAAGTTTATTTTTTAAATGCTTTTTCATGTTAGCAATTGCAAGTTATACTGTCTTATAGGGAGAGGTCTCTAAGTGAAAAGCTCTGTAGACAACAAAACTGTGCTATTTTAAGTGGTGTGCAGTGGAAGGCACAGTCACAGTACACTTCCTGTCATTCATGTCCCACTCTGTTAGAAGAGCTTGCTTTCATCCAGTAATTTATGCATGCTTACCAACACTGGTTACATCTTCATTATTTTGCTCATTATTTACTGCTCCAAACTATGCCTCTTCCTTTGGCAAATAGCTCACTTAGTTAAGAATAACTCTATTATATTTTTCTAAGCAGGACTATTGCAGAGGTGACACTTTCCATTTCGACATTGGAAGAGAGCAGATGGCTCTTCACGGCTCCCCACTGGCCAGTCCACAGAGTGGCTTTGATGACAGCCAGTTGTCTGCCCTCTCAGGGTGAGAGACACAAATACAGTTGCTCTTTAGGGAGAGAGCTGGACAACAGAAGTAGAAAAATGACAGCCCAGAAGGGAAGGAATGGGGTGTAAAGAGGACAGGACTACAGACTCACATAGAATTGGTTTATTATCCTAAATAATTGCTGCAGAGAAATAAAGACCACTAATATACAATCTCAGTTATGTCATGGGACAAAGCATAACATTACTCTGACACCTGGGCACCTTGCCCATAACAAAAATGTATCACATAATAAGACTGATTTCCAGCATGAAAAGAAGGTGAATAATCTTTACTTCTAGGTATAAATTATCCCTATTAGTTAGGAAAATCTATCTTTTGCAAAAATGGAAGGAGAACCAAATAGAGCACAAAGGAGGAAATTATGGTTTCAGGGTCAAAAACTAAATTATATACATCTGAGCTTTATGCAAAATGACATCTCAATGAAGCCTATGGTCTAGGACTTCAAAACATGACAGAAATTTCAGGAGACTCTTAAAATCTCATGTTAAAGTGGAATCAGTCGTATCTACCTTTGTTTGAAACCATAGGGTCATAGTCTAGGGCTTTTATTATACAGAGAGTTTCATTATAATTGGATTTGATGTGTTCTCTCTCTATTTCAACACTTTAAGCCACAAGCAGTCACTAGCAGATGCCCATCAGGATTAAGAATTTCTTAATAAAGGAGGTTATTGTATACAAGTAGGATGAAAACAACCTAAAGCAAAATCCAATGTCATTCAAAGCACTCTCCCTCTCCTCTACCAAGAATATTAAGGATCATTGCTGGCTATTACTAACCTGTTTAGCACTTTAAAAGAGAATACCTATGGCTTCTCCTAATAACACAGTCAAGTAACCCGGAGCTTCTCAGGCTGTAGATGAGCAGACTTGTATTTATCTAAAGGTTAACTAATCAAAACCATAAACCAACAAATCCCCAAGAAGGGTACTGAATGGCATTCCTATGGCTCTCCAAGACTAACTAATACTCTTCGAGGTGGCAAGGACTTATGTTTTTATGTGATACTCTTACTTTAATGGTGTTGTTGGCAATGATAATCTACCACCAAGCAGGCAAGACAGGATACGTTTGATACTGTGGCAGTAGACAGAGTTTCCAGGGAATGGCAGGCAACCACTACTTCTTCCCTAATTCCTGGGAAAACATAAGAATAGGCCACTAATCACCAAGGAAATGCTCAGTTGCCTTCTGGGGTCAACTGATGTTATTGATGACAGTCAATGAATCTTTAATGTAAATGTTTATACAATGAGCAATGACTATTTTTAGGTTCCTGCAGTCTACAAAGCCCTATGTTAGACAATAGGAGTGTCAGGGTGCCACTACCTCTGTAGTATTTGTGATCTCTAAATTGTCAATTAATTTCTAATTACCAGAGCTCTTCAACCTATGAAAGACCTTAAAAACCTGGTTATCCCTGCATTTCCACTCTTCTTACACTTCACTCCCTCCTATGTAACTATTTGATCTAGAGGCATTGGTCATCTTTCTTTCCCTCACACAAATCACACCATCCCCTGACTTCATGGATTCTAACTAGTTTTCTTCCTTCCATAGAATGGTCTCCATCCATACCTCTTCCTCCTTGTTTCCTTTAAGACTCAACTTAAAACCCCAGTTCTGCAAGAAGTCTCTCCCAGGCCCCCTTAGTGATAGTGTCTTCTCTCTGAGATAACTTCTATTTAGTCAGTAAGTGGTCCATATGCACATACTTGTTTTGCATTTTCCTCCATTATGATGTGAACTGCTTGAGGGTAAGAACTATTTTTGCCTTTCTTTGCAACCTTAGTATTTAGCACAATGCTTGGAACATAGTAAGCATTTAACAGATTTTTGTTGGCTAACTAGCTGCAAGTTATGCAGTGCTAAAGAATGTCCCTGGAAAGAGTAAAGTTTCGAAAAGTGTCCCCAAGGACAAAGCCATCACATGACATCACTGTCTAAGATGTTCGGTGTATAATTCACCTTCTCCCACTGAGCAATCACAATACAGTTAATTTCCTGAGATCTTCCCCCAGGATGCAATACAACACAAGGAAACAGAAATGATACAAAAGATACATAGGAAAAGTCACCCAAGCAATCAGACTCTGCTCATCTGCACTGCTCATCTGCAAGGAGATTTTACTGGCTCTCTTTTTCTCAAAATAGAGTCCACATTTCCATGAGAGGTCATTCAGAAAGACCAAGAGGGAAGTTTAATCTCATTCTATCCATATTAGTTGCAGACAAACCATTTCCAAGAAGAGAGGAACCCTAGACATGATTATTTGATATCTGCTCCTTTTTTCCATACAGCAATTGATCTGCTTTCAAGGTTGTTATAGTGGGAGATGAAAAACAATAATTGATTAGATACATACAAATTCGATAACTTATTAGATATATGTAGCAAATCCAAGACAAACCAATCCAAAAAACTATAAGAATAAATGCTTTCAACAAAAATATGGAAGGTGGGAATTCATGAGTGTTTGGAGGGAAAGATATACAAATTTTGATTTGGACATATTGAGTTTAAGGTATTTCTGGATCAGAGAAGTCAACTATAAAATAAGGAGACCTACTTCACAGAACTATTGCAAATATCAAATGAAATATTGATAGATTATATAGAAAGATACTAGTGTATATGCATATACATAAATATCTATGTACAAACATTACTTTGCAAAATAAAGCATAAAACATTATTATTATTGTGAAATTCTTTCTCTTCTGTTGGCAGACACCAATGTTGTATCAAGTTGTAACCAAGTGATTTGTACCATGAAACTCATCAATGTTAATACCATCTAGAAGAGTGAGATCCTGCTACAGTCATTCTAGAGCAATTTTTAGCTGTTTGCAAACTTGTCAAAGCACTTTCACATCTATTAATAAAAATAAATTCATTGTCATATGTTTAGTGAGTCTTACATCTACAGGACAATCTGCAAAGGTCTATCATCTCATTTAAATTGCTTAAAGCTTACTTTTATTTCTTTAAATTCATAAGCATTTTAATCTGTTCTTTCCACTATCCTCCCCAAAATTAGTCAATAAAAATTAATAAATTCCTCAATTCATAGTGGCATTGTCTTGCAAAGCAAATTCCCACATTAGCCATGTCCAAAAATGTATGCCTCATCTCATATCTCATATTCATAGCAACCTTGTGAGATTAATTTAGAAGGCATCTTCATCTCCACTTGGCATATGAGGAAACTGAGGCACTGAGAAGCCAAATGACTTCAAGGTTACTTAGTAAGTTTAAAATTTAGACCCAGATGCAAATTGTAAAGATACCTTTGTCAATATGGTTATATAAGCATATAAAGCTAACACATAATCAATGGCATATCCATTCTTAAGCTCATTTTTTCATATGGGGTAATACTTTAGTCAGAGTACAATAAAAAGGCTGAATTGTACTGAGGAAAAAGTTGTGGACTCAGTCCCAGAAGACCTCTGTTTGTGTCTCAGCTCGGCCTCTTACTACTTGCGATCACAGACAAGGTACTTCTCCATCCTGAGCCTCAGTTTTCTTAACTGTAAAATGAGCTTTATTCCCAAAGCTCCCTTGTAGTTCTTTGGGCATATGATCCTACTGTACATGTTCTGTGCCTCTCTCTCTCATCAATCATAACATCCTCAAAAAAACTGGAGGAACGTATTAAAAATATAATTCAAAAAGGTTCCACATGATCAAATATAATCTTGAAGCTTATCACCTCTGTACTGGTATAATTAATAACAACCATAACACTGATTTTTAGCATTTATGTAAGGTTTGTAAAAGGAACACTTTTCATATATAATTTGATCCCCATAACAATCCTGAAAGGTAAGGGCTATATTGTCCCTATTTGACAGATGAAGAAATTGAGGCTGAGAGGTGTTAAGTGTCTTTCTCAGGGGCATATGTAAGTGATTGAGGCAGGATTTGAACTCAGGATTCCAAATACAGTATATGACCAAATCCACCAAATCCACTATATGACCAAACTACATATTATTATACCAACTGGTATAATTGCTGATGGAGAGGAACGTACTAAGAACCAAGTAATCAACTTACCCCCATACACAATATTTCAGGTGAAGGTTCAATGAAAAGCCTTCATATTGATTTGTCCTGACACCGATTGACTGAATCACTTTCAACCGCTCAATCACTAAATCATTTCCTAGCACCAGTCCATTCTTCCCTCCGAAGCAACCATTAAAATAATCCTAAAAACAGTCATTTTTCTGAAGCACTAATAACCACACTCATCCCATATGCTACTAATCCAGTTTCTCATCGACATGCTGGTCTGTCACTACATGTTCAACCAAACACAAAACCTAAGGATTCTTAAATAGACTCCGAGAATAGCAACATCTACTTTCTCTCTGCCCTCCTAGCCTTTCAGATATGGCTGCTAATCTTTTTTCTCTTGAGCCCACAGAATCTTCAGCTTCTGATGTTTCACTACTAACTGGGTGGAGACTTGGGTTTGAAGGCATAAAGTCTAAGTTTTGTCATCTTTAATTATTGTTATTAGAGTACATAAAAAAAGATCAATTAAAGAGGATATAGCTTCATTTCAGTAATGGTTTTCATTTTCATTTTCATTTCATTTTCACTGATGGCATAAAATGTTCTGCCAATTGGTAAAAGATGTATATATTTTTGGGGTGAAAAGGCACTTAAAATTTAATAAAACATTTAAGTGCTTACTAAGGACTTACACTGTGCTAAGTGCTAGAGATACAATGAGAAAAGCAAGATAGCCCTTGCTCTCAAGAAGCTTGCATTCTCCAGAAGGCAAGGTGAAAGCAGAGATCCACCTATGCTCATCAACAAACTTCCTCAGATACCTCTAAGAAATGAATATGAATAATTTTAGAGTCCACTGGGACACAGAATGTGGCAGATATCCAGTCCAGGGCAGCCCAAAAGATCCATGGGAAGGATCTGTTACATCAGACTGGAGGAGTGCAGAGCACGTGGGAGGCACCAGCACAGAGATTTCCACAGCAGAATGGGAACTGCCTTAGGTGGCCTGAATCTCCAGCAGCAGTTTCAATTGCCAAACTGCACAGCACAGGATGAGTCCACCAGAACTGGGTAAGAGAAAAGGACAGGGTCCCCAATAATTGCTGCAGCTACTCCTGGAGCTATCAGCCAACAGACTAAATATTTGAAAGTCACTTACTTGAACTTCCAGAAGCCAAGATGATGAGTAAACCGTAAGTGCTCACACCCTTCCTGATTCATCTTGAAAAACCCAGAGAATATTGCCTCAGAGTTAATCCAAGAATGGTGGAGCCAGGAGAAGTGATAAACAGTCTTTTGTTAGGGAGACCACCAGGAAGGGTCCCTCTTGCAGTGACTG
>JAQQSK010006710.1:0-14305 GCA_028658325.1 Potorous gilbertii
ATTTCTAAAAGTCTTCTCTACCCCTGGCCTAAATCCGCCTAGCCAGTGCTTGGGGTCTGAGATTCATATATATATGTATATATGTATATCTTATGGTAGAGCTGACACCACAATTTTTTTAACTGCAACAACCAACCTTCTTTATTGTGATATAAATCCTCCAAAAATGGAGATTTTCATTATATAGAATTACGCAAAACTGTTTTCAAAATACAATGATAAAATTTGTTCATGAATACCAAGACAACCACAGTGATTTAAACCAATTAAAAAATCAAACTTGTCTCCTGAATTCCAGTCCTATAATATCCAATGTCTATTGAGACGCTCTGCCTAGACCTGCAACCCAAACTCCACATCACTGAAGTGGTCTCATATTCCATCCCTGTCCTTGCAAGGTCGTACTCTTAGCCCCTTGAGAGATCTGGGATTCTTTTATTTGGTTTTTTTTTTCATTTTGTGTGGGGATTAGGGTAAAGGGTGACTTTCATTACAAGAAAAAAAAACACTCTGAAAGTGTGGTCCACAGACCAAAAGATGTAGAATATGAGTATGGGGTAAAGTTTTGTACAGGGGAACCAGGTAGTGTGATAGAGATAAAAGCAACGAGGAAATTAGGTCCCAAACACTACACTAACTCATTACGCAACATTTGGGGGTAGAAAATCAAAGCCAAGAACACTCTCACCTCTTGCTAGTTGTACAATTGTAGGTACCTTGTTTTACCCCACGGTCACAATTTATTTATGAGCCTTTTATTTTACTTCCTATTTTCTTTTGTCCTGAAAGCACAGGTACTCAAAATGTGATAGAGGTATCTTTAATGAGTGTTTGCGTCCTTGGGAACACCCTTTACATTCCAGGTGTAAAAGCTATCTAGTTTGACCACGAAATTTTGAGAATTATTATGGATGAAAAAGTAGGAGATCTGTAGAATAGTTTCTTTCCAACTTTATTCACATCTAATTCATACTTTATTGTTAGTGCCAGAGACAACATAGCGAAATGGAGGGGAAAGATGATACAATTATGTAGTTTAAAAGGCCAAACCATCAAAAACTATGTAATGGAAGTCTGTCTTATGTTCCCACTCCTTTAAATGATAGTTCTGGTTTACACAAACAAACACACATGCACATATACACATATGAATGAAAACACACACGCACGCACCCACACACACACACACACACACACACACACACACACACTCACACACACAAAACTTGAATTCTCGTCATCGTAGTTAGAGTGATACAAATACCATTTTGATGCCTTCTAAAGTAGTTATCTCCTCATCTCTGGAAGTATACAATGTGTGGCTAATTATTATGCTTTATTTCATACTATACTATCAGGCCCTATGAATGATTAATCGAAATAATAAATAATACCTTAATATTTGGATAAAAAACCACCAAAATGTAATGATAAGATACATGCCATAGAAAAGTCACTTTTCTGAGACAATATTAAAATGAATATATATGTAACACAAATAAAATATAAAAAGAAATGAACTATTCATTCTTACTGTAGATTTAATCTCAATATTATGGAAGAAACAAAAATGCAGAAGTATCATATTTGCATTTGATCATATGTTGTCACATATTTTGGTCGCAGTACATGCCAATAAGAATGATCCTTCTATAAAGAAATTAATTTTAGTGATTAACAAGTTATCACTTCCAAGTACATGAACACTATTCCAAGCAGAATTGGTAGATGAGAATAATTTGTTCCAACAAACATGAAGCCTGCTGAAGCAGATGCTGGGGAGTAGAGTTTAAAGAGGCATTGAACATGCTAAGGTCATCCAGTGCATCACAGTCCATTTGTCAATGAGTTGACTTTGTCCTACCACTGGACTTAATTGACTCTGAAGGAGAGGCTGAGAGTTGCTTCATTTAATTTCAATTCATAGCATCTCAGGAAATCATCACCCCATGATGTCATTGCTCCTCTTTGAAAACAAGGGACAAATCCACATTCAGTGAAGGAAGTATGGAATTGGAAAGCAAAATGAAGCAGAATGATTTGTTTTGTTGTTATCTTTTGTTTTGGTTTTTATCATAATTTATCCCATTCATTTTAATTCTTCTACGCAACATGATTAAAGTGAAAATGTGTTTAAAATCATGCATGTGCAAAACCCATATAAGATTGTAAACGATCTCAGGGAGTGAGGATAAAGGGAGGGGGAGAAAACTTAAAACATATGGAAATCATTGTTGAAAACAGAAAACAAATAAATTCATTAAATATTTTTTTTAAAGTTAAATTAAAAAAAAATATGTAAGAAAAAAAAACATAGGACAAACCAAAATAGGTGTGGAAAAAAAGTGGGAAAATCCTGGAATCATGAAACAATTAATCTAGAAAGGACTGTAAAGATGATATAGGGTTAGGGTTAGAATCAATGATTACGAGGCGGAAAAATAACTCTACAACATTGCTGATCTAGGACTTTGAATCCATACAAAGCTTTCACTTAGCTCTCCTCTAACAATGCAAATTAGTAACTTACTGTAATATCTGAGATTAGCAACTGCTCTTCAATTAACCACCTTAAGACATTTCAAGGATTAGTAATATGTATTGAGTCGAACAGCCAATATGTTTCTAAGACGGACTAGAATGAGGGTCTTTAAAACAGTGACCCAATACCATTCTCCAAGTCATGTCAGATTATGTATATCTGTATATATTTAATTTAATGGGTTACGATAAGTTATACAGAGATTTTCTCACTGAATTTTCAGATAAGTACAGGAGGTACCAGTGAATACTTTGTGATTGACAACGTTAGTTCTAATTCTAAGAAAAAGATAATTTGGACGCTGTGAATTAATCAAGAGTCAATCTATGAATTTGTGTATGAACTTATAAGTAGAAGAATATGGATTGATTTCCTTTTTTACAGCATATTTCCTCCTACAGATTTGAACATAAATTAAGAAATTATAAAAAGATACATCTTAAAATCGTAACTATAATAGATTTTTTCTAACCAAAGAAGACAAACAGTACTTTATTTTCTTTTGTTTCTTTTTTAATAGATGTACGAGGAGTGAATTTTAACTCTTAGAAAGGACCTTCACTTCAACGTGAAGAACATGAAAATAGAATAAGTTGTAATCTTTAGTCCCGAATTGGAATGCAGTCATCCACATGAACTTCCATGTTGACTCATCAGTCTTTTCATGGCAACTTGCATCTCTTTGTTCCTGAATGTATATATAGAAGGATTTAGAATAGGGGTGAAAACAAAATTAAAAATAAAAAGAAATTTATCTACGGGCATTGTGGGGAATGGCCACACATAGATGAAAATACATGGACCAAAATATAAGACCACAACAGAGATGTGGGCTGACAAAGTAGAGAGAGCCTTTGACAAACCATTTGAAGAGTGTTTCTGAACAGTGACCAAGATACATGTGTAGGAGATGATCAACAGGAAAAAATTTCCTATGGACATGAAACCACTGTTAGCATTGACCGTGAACTCCAGCTTGTAGGTGTCTGCACAGGCCAATCTGATCAAACGAGGTAGATCACAATACAAACTGTCAATTTCGTTAGGGCCACAAAAAGGCAAGTTTACCACAAAAGCTAATTGGGCAATTGCATGTATGAGACCAATGACCCAAGAACATACTATGAGAAAAATGCACATTCTTTGATTCATAATGGTCAGATAATGAAGAGGCTTATATATGGCAACATATCTATCAAAGGCCATGGAAATCAGCAGCATCACCTCAGTTTCTCCAAACTTGTGAATGAAGAAAATCTGCATCAGGCAACCCAGGAACGAAATGGCTTTGTGCTCAAAAAAAAGGTCATGAATCATTTTAGGAACACAAGCAGAAGAAAGCCACAGGTCAAGGAGAGAGAGGTTAGACAAAAGAATATACGTGGGAGAATGTAAGTGAGGGTGCAAGATGACTGTGAACATAATGAGGAAGTTTTCACATAGAATAGGGAGGAGAATATCAGGAGGAAAAGTTGCATGGTCTATGACCTGGAAATGTCCAGGAACACAAATTCATATACCATAGAATGATTCACTTCATTCATTGGCTTCAATATGATGTTGCCTGAAGAGAAAGAATTGAAAGAGAAAAATTCTGATAAAGTGTTTCATTTTTATATTTTAATATTCCAAAAAGGTTCTTGTTTGTTCAAGGTGCTTGTAAATATCTTGCAGTCATTTAAAGTTTTGAAGACATATTTTACATATACTGGAGAAAAAAAATTTTCAATGAATTCTCTATTTAGACAAGCATGCATTCCTAAAGAACTTCCATAGTCACCTTGTCTTTGAAACTTCAGAAGTGAGTTTATCTTACACTCACTTAACCCAAGATCTGATGAATTTCTATCCTAACACGATCTAAAACAGTTCTTTGCCCTACACCTGACTCAAAGCTACTTTCTGTTTTTTTTGTTGTGGTTTCCTTTGCAATTGTACCTGACTGTTCATCACTCCTTGGGCTTGTCCATGGTGCAGTATTGGCAAAGATGCTGGTGTAGTTTGCCATTTCCTTCTGCAGTAATCTGCATCTGGGTACTTAGTAAAAGAGGGAAATGGAGATGAAGTGACTTACTCCAGATCTCAGAGATAGCATATGAAGTCATAATTTAACTCATAAACTGCGACTCTGTATATGGTATTTCTATGCACTTCACTACTTCACTTTCTTCCTAGCTCTCCATTTTCACGACTTGGCCATGACCTCTAGCCAAATACCCAGCACTAACTAGATGAAGGAGCCATGAAGGGCAGGAGTTTCAGTTGAGGAGTAAAGCTAGGCTGCATTTTCAGGGTAATTAAGATGGGATCTCTATGTGAGAGCATCATTCATACTGACATTATTTGGTCCTGTAAAAAGCATGAAGACATTAAGAAGAAGGCATCCATCCCAAAGATACAATAGGAATCAGGGTAAGGTATGCATCGTTAAAGATGAGTAGTGGTTAACACTACATCAGTAAATAAGTAGGCAAATACTTTAGAAAGGAATACAGTTAAAATAGTTCAGTATAGTTGTGAAATAAACACACCTACCAACTTTGAAATAATACAGGATATGAAGTTTCATTAATATGAAAATGACTAAGCAAGCTATCAAAACGTCCCCAAAGATTTAGGAAATTTCCAACATGGAAGTTATCTATAAAACACGTATTACCTTACATATTCTGCTATTCTTTCCAAAACCTTCCAGAACCAGACTCTCCGAAATGGGTCCAAATCATTACTCCAGACGATTCCTACACCAGAGAAACCCCAACTGCTGTTCACAATGTTTGCACTTTTCTTCCAAGATTCTCTATGGAGTTCCAAGTTAAAAACAAGGATCTCTGGCTATCATGCAGACTTCAAAATATCCTGTAGGTATATTCCCACTAAATTCTCCTCTCCTTGTTTGTTGCTGGTAAATGTTCAAAAGGCAGCTTTCAAAAAACTTCATTCAGAGTATCCCTTGTAGTTTAACTTTCATTATTAACATTTTAACCATAATTTTCTTAACACTAAACAATTAAGAAAACAATGATTGATGCTCTCATTGGTAGTGGGGAAAACTGAAAAGGGAAGACATTAAGGGGAACGACTTGAACAACAGCAGGGAAACTAGAAGGCGGAGATGAGGGACTAGAATGTTTCTGGCAGGGCAGACAACCCGGAAAAATGCTCAGAATCAGAAGATGGAATATCTTGTGCAAGGAAGAGCAAGGAAGCCAATGTCCCTGGGGAGGTATGAAACACAAATAGATTGGAAAGGTAGGAAGGGTCTAGGTTATATGTGTTGGAAGAAGTCTTCATAAGCACAACAAAGCATTTTGTATTTAATCCTGGAGGCAATAGGAATCCACTGGAGTTGATTGAATAAATTGGGAAGGACGGGCCATGGTAAGTCTTGTAAATTAAGAAGACCAGTTGACAGCTAAATGGCAAATGGACTAGGTTAGAGACATAGTTATAGTGAGGCATTACAATAGTACGGGAGTGAGGTGATAAGTGCCCTACCAGGGTGAGGACTATCTCAGGAGAGAGAGAAGGAGGTTGCTTATGTGATGTTTCAGAAGTAGAAGCAACAAGACCTTGCGATCTCCTGGATACGAGAAGTGACACAGCATAAGGTTTTAAGCACAAGGTTACAAACCCAGATAACTAGAAGAAAAATGGTACCCTCTTTTTAAAAATCAATAAAATTATTTTAGAAAAGACAATTTTATCTGTATAACTCATAAAGAATGATGCATACCCTGCCTTTTTCTTCAATAGTTTTCTAGTTGGAAATTCTTCCTGAAAAATCTCTCCACTTAAATCCAAGTTCCTCACCATTATCAATTTGATAGTTTTTTTAAGTTCCCCTTTCACCATGTCACTCCCCTTAATAAGAATAATAATGACAATAAATATAGATAAACTAATGGAGACATAAATAATTAAAATATAGGTCAACAAATAAATAAACAGCAAGTCAGATAAAGAGATAAATGAATGAATGAATTGTCATATTTACATAAAATTAAAACTACCCAATCTGGCATTTAATGTCTCTACATTCTAGCTGCCACCCACATTTTCCTGACATTTCATATAATTCTCCATTGCTAACAATTTCAGTCAATTTCCACCACCTGTTACTACAAACACATGACATTCTATCTTGTACCCTTAGATGTTTGCAACAGTAGTACTCATTGTCTAGAATGAATTTTTTCCTCACCTTACCCTCATGCAATATTTAATTTATGCATATTCCATTTCAGGAACAACTCCATAAAATTTTATAAATGAATTCTTAGTTTTCTGCCAGTAATATATAATGGCTTCTCCTTCTTGCTTTTTATGTATTTGTATTTACTTTTGCATAAACTGTATTTCTAAATCATCCTCAAAAATATAACCTTCTTAAGGGCAGCTCTAGCACAGGTATCTTGAATCCATCATCGAGTGGTAGATCTCTGATCTAAGTGTCACTGGCATGTTCACTCTAGGCATTCTAACGTAGTATCTACATTTTCCCCCAAATTCCAAAAAACTAAAAAACAAATTAAAAAAAAAACACTAATAATATGGTCCAGAGAAGTAAAGATGCAGAATATCCATATGGGGTAAAGTTTTGGAGAAGGAAATGAGGTAATGTGATAGACACAAAAATAGACTGCAAATTACACATCAATTGCTATACTAACTCATTTTGCAAAATTTGTAGGTAGAAAATCAAAGCAAGAACACTCTTACTTCTTTCTAGGTGTATAAACTTAGGCACCGTCTTTTATCTCTTGATCACATTATATTTATGGTCACATTCATTTTTGGCCACATACAAGGAAGTATCCTTTTGTCATTGGTTTTGATAGCATAGATATGCAAAATGTTATAGAGAAATCGTTCATGAGTGTTTGACCCCTTGGGAACAGCTTTTCAAATCATTCACCTTCTTAATCAGCTGTACACGATAAAAGTCATTTCGCTTGACCTCATACATCAGAAAATCATCACTGGTGAAAAAAGTAAGACATCTATAAAATAGTTTCTTTCCAACTATAATTCACACCCAATTAATCCTCTCTTAGTGTAGTGAAACTGAAGGGAAGATGGTATTGAATTTTGTAGGATAAAAAGGCAACCCACGACAAAATATGAAATAGAGGTCTGTCTTTTATGTTCCCTCTCCTTTACATTATTGCTTCTGCTTTACACACACACACACACACACACACACCCACACACACATACACAGGTGCGTGTGCATTCATATGCACACTCTCAACTCCAACCATTACATAGAGTTATTTTATCAACTGGAGTATCACCAAGGGAATATTTACAGCACTGGTAGTAACTATGAATATGCCACCATAGTTCTCATTCACAAAGTATAAAAGACTCTCTACATAGAAAGCAGATAAAAACCCCAAAACAATTATTTAAACACCACAAAACCAAATTTCAGAACCAGAAACCTAAGTCCCTCACAGTGTCCTAGAAGCTAATAAACATGATCATTGCAGTGGGGAAAGCCATTCGTATGCCTCTCCAACTCTGCCAGGGTCTTCTCTCAAGCAAACACTCAGGAGTCGGAGCTTTGCTGTGCCTGCCTGCCTGCGTCCTCGCTCCTCTGCCCTGACCTAGGTCACTCTCTTCCTCCTAGCTCTCCACCACCCTTCCTATTCCTGCTGTTCAGCAAGCTCCTTCCACCACATGGGGCTTAGTCTTCCAGGTTATTTAAGCAGGTCATATGTGCCGAGTAAAGA
The DNA here is from genome assembly GCA_028658325.1 of Potorous gilbertii. Lineage (NCBI taxonomy): Eukaryota > Metazoa > Chordata > Mammalia > Diprotodontia > Potoroidae > Potorous > Potorous gilbertii. Next base: position 8,281 of record JAQQSK010006710.1, read on the forward strand.
ATGAGTGATATCTTTCCGTTTACATTGCTATTATATTCAGCCCCAAGATCTGTGCGTTATACTTCCGTTCTGGAGTGGTAAAGGCAACTCGAGCATCTACATGAAAAATCGACAAATCAGTAACCAAAGACATGTACCATAAATCTTCTCATAATTCTTTGCCCCAGACTAGTTTGCCATGAATTTCTAAAATTTTATTTTTTCACATGGGCATCCATGTAGCTAGCCCATTAACTACCATCCATGAAGCAGTGAATATCTAACACTATGTACTCCTTGTTCTGTTTTGACATTTTGATGTATTGCCATAAGTTCAGCACATTGACTCCTTCCACATATCCCACTACTTTCCAGATTCTGCCTAGTTAATGGGTTCTAGGCTATTGCTTCCCAATATCTTTTGTTTCCCAAATATTTTGCTGTCCCATCAGTGAACCATGCATATCTCTTTTGTTTCTCAGTTAATCCATCACATCCCTCTTTCCGTTTTACCATGGACTCTAAAAACTGTTGCTTTTGTTCCGAGGAAGCATCATTTCCCTCAGTATCTATGTTTGCTATAGATCCTATGAAGAAGAATCCCCACTTTTACTTGTTTTAGATTTGCTTTGAATATACCATTTACATTTGATTATGCTAGGTTCCTGTGCATGTCCAATTCCATGAGAAGCTGGGGTATTCATTTACCAGATCATAATTGGCATGCCAGGCCTTAATATTACCTCATGGCATAATGTCAGGTATTCAATCTCTTCCAAAGCCCAATACGCAGCTAACAGCAGCTTTTGCAAAGGGATGTATTGAGCTCCAGATGAAGGGAGTTTACTAGACCAAAATCTTAAGGGTACAGTTCAGCTTTACTGTGTTTGGCATAAACTCCAGTTTGCTATTCATCCTGTACAGTCACTTGTAATTCCATCAGGCCACTTTGCATGGGCCATAAATCTAAGGCCAACAACATAGCAACCTTTGCTTCTTCAAAAGCTTTGCCCTGCTCAAGTCCACAGTCACATTCCTATTTTTTCCTAGTAATTTTATATAAGAGCTTCAAAATTTCCCCTAGGTATGGTATGTGATGCTGCCAATATCCAAATAATCCTATATACTTTTGGACCTCTTTCTTATTGGTAGGGATAGGAAAATTCTGCACCTTTTATCAGGGTTGTGGGAGAATCTCTCCCAGGCCTGATTACATCATATACCCAAAATCTCTACAATTTGAACTGACCCTTGAATCTTTGCAGGATTAATCTCCCATTCAGTCTTCATTGCCTCCTCCTTTGACTTTCTTGTACTGTCCATAAGTGAAGAACAGAGTTTCTCTCCAGTAGACCAGATAGAGTTAATAGGACATTGCCTGTTGCAGTCTTCTGCGGACAGAGATAACAGATTAGTTGTATTGTTACTTCCTTCCATATTGTAATCTTTAAAAGTTTGCTGTACTAAAGGATTGTAATAACCATAAATTTCAAACAATTCACACAGTCTTTAGATACACCTCTGGCCCCTTCATCACTGATTCTCACTGTCCCAAGATATTAATGATTCTCTCATCCTCTAGGTAAATGGACTCAAAATATTGGTGACCTCTTGCTGAGTAACATCTTCACTTTTCCATAAACACTGTGTTACCTCTTTGATACACCTGTTTTCACCTCACTATGGGATGCACTTTTCCCTGAGAAAATTCCCTCACTAACACTATTTCCCATCCTTGCTCTGACTTCTTTACATCATTATTGCAACTAGGTTGGATCTGTACAAAGGTCATACGTGCATTTCTTTTGTCAGCCTTCAACTTCTTCTCAGTTAAATCAACAATCTTTTCTTCCACCTGAAAACCACAGCCATCTCTTTTAAAGGAGAGTTGAAGGTTGAGAATACCCAAGCAAATTAGCTAACAATTTCTCCACCTGATTTTTTTCCCTTCTCAGCTCATCTCTGTTTTTACACATAATACAGTAATCTTTAATAAAATTCACCTTTTTTTACTAACCCCTATCAGCTCCTTCCCTGGGCTAATTAGAATTATTTGCAAACACCTTTCTAAGTCTCCAGATTCCCCCTCCTGTAACTTTGTTTTCAGGTTTTCACAGGGGCCAGTCCTTTGGGGAAAAACATGTTAAATAACCCAACGTGGGATATGAGTTTCTTCTATTAAAACCTTTCTGTCACCAAACAGAAATTTTATACCATGAGGTTTGGTTCACAATGCCAAATGTATCCCCAATGTAAAATTCACAACACTGGTAATAACTATGAGTATTCTGGCATAATTTTAAATGAAAAAGCATAAAAGACTCTCCCTAAAGAAGGCAGTTAGAGGAACTATCATTTCCTTCAGTATCTATGTTTACTATACATATATATGTATGTATACATACAATATAAATGTACATTTATTTATATGCCAAAAAGCCCAATTGCAGAACCAGAAAGCTAAATCCCAAAAATTGACCAAAAAATTAATAAACACAATCACTGCAAGGGCAACGCCATTTCTGAACCTCCCTCTCCCCCGCCTGGGTTTTCTCACAAACAAATACTCCTGAGCCTGAGCCTTGCAATTCCTGCTGCCTACGTCTTCTCTTCTGCCCTGACCTTGATCACTCACTTCTTCAGGTTCTGCTCCACTCTTCCTGCACCTACAGTTCAGCAAGCTCCTCCCACCAAATGTAACTTAGGCCATATGTCCTCAGTTACTAGGCTATATGGGCCTATTAATGAAGGAAAAATGATTTTTCCATTTAAATTGCTGCTACACCTGGCAACTTGGGGTATCTATTAAAATATCCCAACTGATTAGTTCCTCCGCAGTTAGAATTCCACTTTCGGGTAGTGGCATGGTATACTTGAAAGAACCCTGTCTTTTTGAGACAGGAGATCTGTATTTCAGTCCTGTTTTTGTTGCCCAGTTATTATATATTTGACCGTGAACTACTCACTTCAACATTCTGATTCTTTGTGTCCACAACTATAAAGTGAAAGGGCTGGAATAGATGATCTATAAGATACCTTCTAGCACTATATGTACAACTCCATGACCTTTGATTCTTTAACCATTTTCAAACTTCTCCTCATATAATATCACAAACATGTTGTGCTTCAAGCTTACTGCTCCATTTTCTGACAGGAAATCTTTTCAATAAAAATGGTTCTTTCTGTGCTTTAATACAGAGAGTTTACTTTCCTGAATTTATTTGCTTTTCGTGTTGGATTGAAGTAGGTGATACCTGATAGAACTAAAACCAGTGTTTGGGGAGGAAGAATACAGAGAGAGACCTGGACTCTACTGGGTATCTGATAGGAAGGCCTCTGTTAGTGCACAGAATGGAATCAGGGAAGCAGTAGGCTCTCCTGTGTACTGTGCCTTATTGAAGATCTTTATGTCACACAACTGCTTTTCATTCAAAAACGTAACTCACACAGCCCTCACCACTTTGGGTTAGGTTGCACTGGGGAAGGGGCAACACATTCCATAGAGACCAAGTTTATTTTTCTCTGTGATTGTTGGTGACCACCAGAAACCAAGTCGGAAAAGTACAGAATAATGGATAAAATTAGCAAGATGAAATACACTAAGAAAAAATGTAAGATCTTGCACTTAAGTTTAAAAAATAAATTGCACAAGAAAAAGGACTAAGGAAATACGTTACAGAAGTTGTCATTTAAAAATTAATGGACTTGAATTCACTACAAATTCAAAGGAAGCCAAATGTTTAGCAATTCCATCAAATAACTAAGGCAAAAACAGTGCACTAACAGAAAGCTACTTAATAAAACAAAGTAATTTTCTTATTTTTGCAAGTTCTGATACCATCTTACACATTGTGTGCCAATTTTGGCATAGTCTTTCAAGGGAAACGTTAACAAGTAAGTATTTTCATGTGAGACTAAACGCCACTCCGGAAAAGTATCATATAAAGAACAATTGATGAAACTGCAGATTTTTTTACTAAAAGAGAAAAGATTTGGGGCAGGAATTATAAATGCTTTTGATCATTTTGAAGACTGGCCTCTGAAGAAGAAATTGGACTTAATCTTTTTAGATGCAATCTGTAATTGGAACCAATGGGTACAACCTAGAGGAAGTTATGGGGAGGAAAATTTCAGTGCAATATAATCATGAACTTTATAATAATTAGAATGATACAAATATTGCTGTGATGCTCTGTAACATAATCAGTCTCTCATCTCTCATCATTCTTCAAATGAAGAAAATAATTCCTTAACCATTAAAATGAGCCATGATTTTATGAAAAATCAAGAAATTATATCAGAAAACCAAAGGAATGAAAAAAACAGACAATGTGAAATATCTCATTAGAAAAACAACTGACCTGGAAAATAGATGCAGGAGAGACAATTTAAAAATTATGAGAGTGTCTGAGAACCACGATCAAAAATAGAGCCTAGATATCGTCTTTCAAGAAATTATCAAGGAAACCTGCCCTGATATTCTAGAACCAGAATATAAAATAACTATTGAAGAAATCCACCAATCACCTCCTGAAAGAGATCTGAAAACAAAACTCCTAGGAATGTTGTAGTCAAATTCCAGAGCTCCTAGATCGAGGAGAAATTATTGCAAGCAACCAAAAAGAAACAATTTCAGTATTACGGAAACACAATCAGTATAACACAAGATGTAGCATCTTCTACATTAAGTGGTCACAGTACTTGAAATAATATATTCCATAAATCAAAGGAACTAAGATTAAAACCAAAAATTGCCTAAGTAGAGAAACTTTGTATAGTACTTCGGGGGAAAAAATAATCTTTCAATGAAATAAAGGACTTAAAAGCATTCTTGGTAAAAGATCAGAGATAAAAAGAAAATTTGATTTTCAAACACAAAAATCAACAGAGGCATGAAAAGGTAAAGAGGAAAGAAAAATCATAAGGGACTTACTAAAGCAGAAGTGTTTACATTTCTACATGGAAAAATAATATTTATAACTCTTGAGACTTTTCTCAGTACTAGGGTAATTGGAAGGATTGTACACAAGTAGATAGAGGGCACAGGGTGAGTTGAATAGGAAGGGATTACACTTAAAAAAACAAAATTAAGGGGTGAGATAGGAATATACTGGGAAGAGAAATGGAAAAATAGAATGGGGCAAATTATCTTTCACATAAAAGAGGCAAGAAAAATTTTTTTCAATAGAAGGGGAGAGAGGAGAGGTTAGAGGGAAAAAGTGAACCTTACTCTCATCACATGTGGCTTAAGGAAGGAATAATATGCATGGTCAATTTGTTATGAAAATCAATCTTACAAAACAGGGAATGAAGGGAGAAGAGGTTACAAGGGGGAACAAGGGAAAGAGGGGCGAATGGGAGGAGAGTATAGTTGGAAGTAAGTACTTTTGAGGAGGGATAGGTTCAAAAGAGAGAATAGAACAAATGAGGGGCAGGAGAGGATGGAGGGAAATGTAGTATTTCACAACATGACTTTCATGGAAGTTTTTTGCATAAGTACATACATTTAACATACACCATGTGCTTTGCCTTTTCAGTGGTGATGTATGGGGAGAGAGGAAGGGAGAGAATCTGGAACTCAAAGTTTTAAAAACGAATAATAAAAGTGTTTTTACATACAACTGGGAAATAAGATATATAGGCAATGGGGATAGAAATCTATCATGTCCAACAAGAAAATAGAGGGAATGGGGATAAGAGAAGGGGAGGGATGTGAAAGAAGGGAGGGCAGATTGGGGAAAGGGGTCATCAGAAATTATGCTGTCTATGGGTGGGCAGAAGGGAGAGATGGAGAGAAAATTTGGAACTCAAAATCTTTTGGAAAGGTATCTTATCTCAATTTTGCAACTTCGTGGTTGTAAAGATTTTGGAGATATTTTCTATCTTTGGCTTTAGGTGCCACCTATAAGGTAAGGAAGTTGACTTGATTAAATAAATTAATTTAAGCACTGATAGTCTAGAATTCTATAAATTTTTCTTTGAAACTTTCCTATATAGTTGCTGGGAAACAGATTCGTGTCAGATAATGAATTCTTACATCAAACTA
>JAQQSK010006711.1:0-14305 GCA_028658325.1 Potorous gilbertii
ATTGTAAGTCACTTAACACAGTGCCTGGCACATAGCAGACACTATATAAATGTTAGCAATGATGAATATGATGATGAGGATAAGACATTTTTACATTGAAGTCAAGTATCCACTTAGAACTTATTACAGTAAATGGTGGAAGAGGCTGATATAAGCCCCTCTCCACTTTTTTGGGCAAGCTTTTCTAGTTTTCCATATATTTCTTATCAAATGGTCAGCTCTTCCTCAGATAGTTTATATCTTTCATTTTATTAATCATTGGACTACTGCAACTGATTCTTGCTCATCTAGTTTGTTCCACTGATTCTCTTTTTTTAGCTCACGTAACTTTTTTTTTTTAAAGATTGTTGATTTAAAATGTAATCACATTTAGGTCTGCAAACACTATTCCCCTTTTACTATTGCCCTGCACCCCCATTCCATTCATTCTTTTGAGATTCTGGATAGTCTAGAATCTCTAAATAATAGTTCCTCCAATTGACGTTAGTTATTATTTTATCTGTTTCTGTCAAGTATCATCTTAGTAATTTGCTGGCTATGACTAAACCTGGGAATTAATTTAGGTTGGATCATAATTTTTGTCATATTGGCAGAGCATAACTATGAGCAATAAACATCTTCCCCATTCATTAATATATTAATTATTTAAAGAATACTTATCCATTGCATTTCTAGAAATCTTAGAAAATTGACTCCCAGGTTTTTTCATACCTTTTGCAATTATTTTGAACAGAATTTTAACAACATTTTTCCTCCAAAAATGTTTTTGTTGCTAAATAGAAATGCTGATATTTTTGTAGATTCATCATCTTGATTAACTTATTTGCTGATTCTCTATGGCTTTCCACATAAATAATTACATTGTGTGCTAATAGAGATAATTTTGTCTATTCTTTGCCAATATTTGCCTTTAATTTCCCTTTTTTCTTCTTGCTTAGAGATCAATCAACCAATAAATGTTTTTAAATCAGGCATTATACTAAGCCCTGAAATTATTTCCAGGACTGCCAAAGAATAGTGGGGAGAGGGTTCATCTTTAATCACTTTCTATTTATTTTAACATTTCCTCATTGAAAATAAAACTGCCTTTGATTTACCACTAAAAATGTCTCTTCAATGCCTATACTATATTTTTAAGTGTTTTGGCATACCTGAGCACTGTGCTTTGTCAAAGCCTTTTTCTTTTCATATATAATCACTTGGTTTGTTTTGAATGTGTTTATTTATATAAATCATTTCCCTAATTTTGGCTCATGCTCAAATCACTGGCATAAATCCCATGTGATCAGTGAATACTAGGGGTTATACTACCACCATTTTTTTCCCCTAGAGGTTTAACTGCAATGTTTATATTGCTATGTATTAGAGACAGTGGTCTATAGTCTTCTTTGTTTCAGCTTTCCCTGGTTCAAGTATTAGGACTATATTTGACTCATAAGGTATTTGGTGAAATGTTGTTGTTTTTTCAATTGTTGAGAAAAATTTGTGTACCATATTATTAACTATTCTTTAAATATCTGATTGAGTTCACATGTAAATCCTTTTGACCAGGGCTATTTTTCTTTTAAAGTTCCTTTATGGTTTCAATTTCAATTGACTTATAAGTTTTATTAGTCTTGTCAGAGAATACATTTTAGTTTGATTATTTCCATAGTTATCATTTTCTTTTTTATTGATTTCTCCTCCAATTATCAAGATTTTCTATTTCCCCCCCTTTATTTCTGGTTTATTTGTTCAGGGACTCATGGTAGCTCTTTGCAAATATTCAAAGGGCTGTCATGGAAAAGGGAATAAACTTGCTGACTTTTCTCAGAGCATTGAGCTAGGATCAGTTCCTAGAAGTTATGGAGAAGCAAATTTCATCTTGATAGAAGGAAAAGATTATTTGCCTAAGCCTGAAGCCTGACAACAGTCAACAATCAACAAACATTTATTAAGAACCTGCTTTGTACTAGGTACTATAAAAGTGCAAACCAAAAAAGACAGTCTCTGTCCTAAAGGAATTTATAATCCAATTGGGGGAGTCAACACACAAAATAAATCTGTAAAGAGGAGAAGGGAGATACTTCTAGTGGGGAAACATGGAAAGCCAAAGAAGTTCAAAATGAGTGTAGCTAGGTGGGGAATGAGATGTCTGTCCTCTGGCCCCTCCTTAAATGGAAGTTGAGGAGATCATGACTGCATCCTTTAAACAGAGAGGCCTGAGGGTTCTGATGAGATATGAGTACCAAGGATGTTTAGATATTACAGTATGATGAGATTTCCCTCTGATGACATTCTTGGGGACTTGGTAGAGAAGACAAATACTTCCAAATATAAATTCATCTTCCTAGAATTATGAGAAGTAGTCAGGTAAACCACTACTCTTGGCCTAATGCAGAACAACAAAGAATTGTGTTAAAGGATTGGAAGTGATGAGAATCTTGTGAGAAAGTACTATCTTACACACTACTACAAAAGGAAAACAATGGGCGTATTTAGGAGTGTTTTCTAGACTTTAGAAAAGCAGACATCAGAAAGTTAAGAGAGGAGGTAGCTATGAACCCCTCCATAAAAGGAAACTCTAAAAAGAAACATAACTGAGGAGGAATGGCAACTCACAAAAAAAATGAAATTCTAATGATATAATTATAAAGAATCTCAATGAGAAAGAAAAGGGGACAATATGACTAACTAGGGAAAAGACTGATAAGATCATATTTTTTAAAAGACAGGTACAAAAAGTGAAAGCAGGGGAATGTAACCAAGGAAAGATAATTTTTAAAAAATGATGGACTCTTTTAGAATCTTTAAGAGTTTGAAGGGAATCATGAGATCTCATAAAAGTCTTAAAAGATATTAAATTGTTTGAGTTTTTCTTATGATTTCTCCCATTTGTTTTAATTCTTCTATGCGATATGAATAATGTGAAAATGTGTTTAGTAAGGACGTATGTGTAGAACCCATATAAGATTGGGGGGAGGAGAGAAGGGGAGAAAAATTTAAAACTTAAAGAAGAGATTGCTGAAAATTAAAAGCAAATAAATTAATTATAAAAAGAAAAAAAGAGATATTAAAGACCACCTAGTCTAATCTATCCTTAAAGCAAGAATCTGCTCTAAAATGCATCTGATAAATAGTAATCCAGTCTCCACTTGAAGACCTCCACAATGTGGAATTCATGCCTCTAAAGACAATCTATTACATTTGAGGATAGCTCTAATTGTTAGGAAAGTGTTCCTTCCATCAAGTTGAAGCCAGCTTCTCCATAATTTTTAGAAAGCAATCCTGGTTCTATGGTCTGAGAACAGACAGCAAGTTTATTCCTTTTCCCATAATAGCCCTTTGAATATTTGAAAACAGCTAGCATGAATCCTTTAAGTTTTCTTCACTCCAGACAGCACATGACCCATGTCTTCCATTGACCTTCATATGATGTTAGGTCAGCTCGTCCTGTTAGTGACCCTCTACTGGTCCCTGTCCAGCTTATTATCATATGACCTATACTGTGATCCCTACACACACACACACACACACACACACACACACACACACACACACATGATATAGTTGATAAGGACACTGGACCAAGAGTCATGAAAACTCAAGTATAAATCCTGCTCATCTAAAAAATTAGGATTATAACTCCCACTTTCCAGGGTTGCTGTGGGAACTAAATGAGATAAACTTTGTAAAGCATTTTGTGCTTAATAAATTAGTTGCTGTTGTTATATTTCTAATGATCTAGTCTGACCTTACCCAAAATCTTCAATGGCTCCCTATTGTCTATAGGGTAAAACATAAAACTCCTGATGATATTTAAGTTCCTACATAATAGGAGCCCAGCTTCTCTTTCTAAGCTTTCTTTCACTTCAGTCTACTACACATAGTCATTCATGATCACTTGAACACCAGCTGTTTCTCAAACTGTATACATATGCCCTTTCCTGCACACATTTTACCTATCTCCTATGATTGAAACAAACTCTTTATACATCTCTACTTACTAATAGCCTTTTCTTTCTTCAAGGTCCAATTTAAGGGCCCTCCCCCATGAAGTCTACTTTGATCTTACAGCTGAAAGTTATCCTACTCTCCTCCTGCTTGCAATGTCATTTTCTTGAGGTCCTTCATTAACCTGTATTGCATCCTACCTGATACCATACTTAGTTGCGTTTAAGTGTTATCCCTCCTATTCTAGTAAAGGGGCAACAGCTCCTAATACAGTGATAAGCAAACAATAGGCATTTAATAAATGTTAGGTTAGTAGTTGAACCATAAATATAAGAACTGGATCTGAGTAATAAAAGGGCCTGAGGAACTCTTTTAAGAGTAAAGGACATATCTTTTCTAGCTCTAGTTTGCCTCTCAAATTAGGACATGTCTTTTCTAGCTCTAGTTTGCCTCTCAAATTAATGCCCTTTTTTAAAACTCATTTACAATTGTCTCATTGTTTTCCCTGCCTCGAGTCTCTCCCCTCTCTAAAATGCAAAGTGATTTTCATAAAGGACCTAAGTCTGACCACATCCCTCTCCTGCTGGTATAACTCTAGTGGCCCCATATTACTTCAAGGAGCAAATATAAACTCCCCTTTCAGGCATTTAAAACCCTTTAAACTTGGCCCGCATCTCTTTTTTCCAGTCTTGTTATAAATTATTGTGCTTCAGGTATATTACAATTTTCCTCTCTGGCACTTAATTTTCCATCTCTTTGTTTTCTTATTATCTGTTCCCTCCCCCTGCCCCAACCCAGCCTGAAGGAACTTTCTTCTTTATCTGAACCTCTTAAAATGCCTGGAGTCAGTATAAATAACATCTTCTACATAAAGCTTTTCTGGATATGCACTGATGCTAAGGTACCCCCCACCCCAAGTTACCTTCTCTGTTTTATATATTTGTAAGTGTACATGTTGTCTCCTCCATCTAGATGGTTAGCTTATTGAGGGCAGAGAAATATCTTTGTATCCAGAGTGTCTAGCATAATTGCTGGAACATAGTAAGTGCTTAATGCATATTGATTGATTCTGACTTCTATTTCGACTACTCAGAAGACATCTTTGTATGTTGGAAGGAATATTCAGAATAGCCAAGGTTACCGAATAAACAACCCCTCTATAAGTGAGATATGTGTGTATATTTATATATGTGTGTAAATATACAAATGTAATATATTTGATATCATAAATGATGTGTATGCTTACATATACACATATACATATACAGCAAAAAAAAACAGCAGAAAATAAGAAGTGACAACCGACCATTAGAGATACGGGTTCTAAGTATATGCTTAATAATATTGGTAGATATGACATAGCAATGTTATGTAGCAAAATGAACCACAAGGTGATTGGGAGTAAAAATGTTTTAACCCTGACTGATCACTAACTAGTTGTATGACTTTAGTAAAGTCATTTACCTTTTCAGGCCTTAGTTTTCTCATCTGTAAAAATGAAAAGGATGAATTTGATCTCTGGGTCTCTTTCTTCCCAGTTATTTGAGTATATACAGTATATGGCTAAATACCTAGAGAACAGGAACTGGATTATATGGTTTTCATTTGTTCATTCTTTAGAGTCTACTATGTTTTACACCAGGGATGGGGAACCTTCGATCTTGAGGTCACAGGTGGCCTTCTAGGTCCTTGGGTGTGGCCTTTTGACTCTGTCCAAGTTTTATAGAACAAATCCTTCTATTAAAGGGATTTGTTCTGTGAAGTTTGGATTTAGTCAAAGAACTGCACTTGAGGACCACCTGTGGCCTTGAGGCTGCAGGTGTCCCACCCTTGTAATGTAAGCATTTAAGAAATGACAGAAAAACATTCATTATGAGCAACAGTTAAAAGGCTGGCAACTTGATAATTATTTGCAAAGTTCTAATAATAACAAAATAACTTTCCAATGTCTTCCCACTTACTCCAAACCCTACCATCCCTAGTTTAGGCACGTATACACTGAAAGCATAGGACTGTTTAAACCAAAAAATATTTCGCTTGTTTTGCGGCATATTTTCCATTGGTCAAATGTTCTGTGCACACAAGTTCTCCCAATTACACCATAAGAGCCCCACTTAGCAGATCAGAGATGTACAGGGAAGAAAAATTTTGATTATTTTAACGAACTTGGAATGTTATCACTTTTGTCCACTGTCTTAGTACTGCGATAATTCCTTGGATAAATTCTAGTCATTTTTCTTAGTTAACAGTTTACTAGTTAATGTTATCAGAAAAAAACAGACTCAAAGTTAAAGTGCCACCTTCCATGTTTTAAAAAATAACCTGTTAAGCAAAAACAGCATTTCAGGTTCCTTTGAGATTCTCCCAGCCTTCATGAGGGTGTGGAAAACATCCCTGTCTGTGAGTTTCCGTTCTTCACCAAAGTGTTTTTTTTCTTTCTTTTTTTCCTCTCTTGCACTGCTACTCAAGTGCCCGGGTAGAGAACACAGAATTGTGTGTCCAGAGAAACCCTGTACTTAGGCTGGCTTTGGAAGTATGCTCTACATCCAGCCACATAATTGAAAATAATAAGGCCGCGATAAATGGGATGGCCCCAGGGTATAACACCCAAGGGATTCAATTGCTGTCACTTTTCATCAATGTCCATGCATCATGGTAATTGAGGTAACATAACCAATTACCACATTTTAATTAGAGTTCTAAGAACTTGGGAAAATTTGCAATGGTGAGACAGCTCACTTTAAGCAAAAGAAAAAAAAGACAACCCTCTTCACGTTCCCCAGGCTTGTTCCTTGGGTGCCTGTTTCTTAGAAGCAGGAGGTACATGAAACATTGGTTTGTCAATATCCGCCTCCCTCTTCCTTTACTTCCTCCTGCTTCTCATTGACTCACTCAGTTATGATACATTTTCAAAAACAAAATAATTATAATGTTATTCCATTTCCAAACATATCTCCACTCTCATCATTTATAACGTTATGGAAATACAGATGAATATGCTTCCTAGAGTGCTGTTTTGGGGTTACTAACCCAGCTCTTTACGACAGTGTTTCTTATCATGTAACTTGGGGAAAGTTATGCTCAGTCATCATTTTAAGTTAACTACTGGAGGTTGTGACCTTCACATTCTCCTGGGTGAGATAACAAAGTATTAACAAAATAATCCTCGATTTCACAAATAAATACACATATGTATGGTTATATACATACATAAATATGTATATACATAAATATACATGAATATACTATAAAGATATATACACATAGAGAAAGATAAATGGGGTGACATAATAGAGAGTCAGGTTTACAGTCAGAAAAACCAGGGTTCAGATCTCACCACACACCTTGACTTTATAGCCCTGGATGAAACATTGAAAATCTCAATGCCTCAAGTAATGCTTTTAGACTCTGGGTTGCAGCCTAGGTGCTGATCTTATTGGTAAGGAGGTGTTTTCTTATTAGGAAGTAATTGATTTGGTCCAAAAAAAGTTGAGAGAGTATGTGTACTCATATGATATAAATGTAGATACAGATCTATCTCCCAAACTAAAAAACAAAACGAAACTCACCAGAATGAATTGCTTCATTTAGTAAATGAATTTAACTAAGGCAATTATTTTTATAAGGTTAGAGTTTAACTGGAAAACTCCTGTAAAATTTTAGTGCTGCTACATAATCAGGGAATTATGTCATTACTTGCACTTAATTATTTAGAAGAGAGATTTTTTAAAAAGAAACTCAATGTAAATCAAAAGTGGCTCACTTCTCTTTTAGAATATGTTCTATCCATCTTTAGCTACCACAAAGCATATTCAAAAGCTATTTGTTGATGAGAAAGTAATTTTTCTTTTTAATTTGCCTTTCTAGTCTCATTCTCCTTCATCTACCCAACTTCGATTCTCAGGATGTATGGTTTGGATTTTATGAGGCTCCCACATGCTACAAGCAAAAAGACAGAAGGAAAGGTTTTTTCCTTACCCCCAAGAAATAATTGATGTAACAAGATAACTCCTTTATTAGGTTTCAAAAATATGAAAGAATTGTATAGTTTTCCACCACTATTCCCTTCTCATTTTTCCTGATGACAAAAATATAGGAATGGGTGTACATTGCTGTTTACGCCAGTATATAGATAGAAGGATAAACTTTTGACCAAAAAGAATTGTGAGTGAATAGAATAGATTCTCCAAAGAAGTTAATCTTCCCTGGGTTCTCTTGGGAGCCAATGAATGACGTGATTCCTATTATAAATGGAAGATAGAAATGACTGAAACCTAAGTTTGTTTTGTAGCTCTGTCATGTGAGAAGTCATCCACTTTCTCTAGAGATTTCATTGAACTTGATCAGAAGGTCTGGATTCATGCTGTCCTCAAAATCCTTCCAACTTTTAAATCCTAGGGTTCCATTTGAGGTCAAAGACTCTAACACCCAAGTTCAAGTAGACAAGTATTGGTCCCATCCCCCTTTTCCCATCTTAGTGTTTATGGCAGAACATTGGAAAGATTCACCCTGCCCACACATAGTAAAGGCCTCCATCACCTCATGTCTAGATTACTAAACAACTCTCTCACTGGTATAAGAATAGTTTTTTTTGTTTTGTTTTCTTAAAGGGAATGGGGGTACTTTAAGAAGTGACAGGTTCCTTTTTCTTTGATATATCCATCTGTTGGGTATTTTATAGTAGATATTCCTTTCATGCATGGGTTAGACTAGATGACTGCTAAGGTCCCCTCTACCCCTCAGTTTCTGTAATTCTGTGAATATCCTGTTTTATAGTTTCTGCCACCTTCCAGCAATTATAAATATCACTACCAGAATAATCTTCCTGGACAGCTAGGTAGCGCAGTGACAGAGTACTGAGCCTGGAGTCAAGAAGAAGAGTCCAAATCCGTTCTCAATCACTTAGTAGATATGTGACCTTAGGCAATTCACTTAATCTCTCTTTGTCTCAATTTCCTCATCTATACAATGCGGATTATCACAGCACCTATTTCACAGAGTTGTTGTAAGGGTCACATGAGATATTTGCAAAGTGCTTTTCATAGTGCCCAGCAAATAGTAAGTACTATGTAAATGCTTATTCCCTTCCCTTAAAACACCATTTTTGTATATGCCTTCTTACCAAATCTCCTGAAATATTCACTGCACATCATGTTAATTTCACTTCCATACTTTTGCACGAGTTATGTGTAGTATCATCTCTCCTCTCTTCCACTATTCTAAATACTACCTATTCTTCAAAATTCAACATGTCCCCTCTGTTCTATGATCATAAATCGAGATGTGGAAGGTTCCTCATAGGACCTCCAGTCCAGTCTCCTAATCTTATAAATGAGGAACCTTTAGACCAGGAAGTTAAGAACTTGCCCAAGTTTACATAAAAAGTGTCACACATGAGATTTGAACCTAAATCCTCTCTGATTATTCCAGTCAACACACTGATCTCTCTCTTGTCTGACTTCCTGGCATAATTGTAGTCAGGGTCATGTAGTTTATTTAATAATAAAGAGATAGTTTTGTTCTCTTATTGAAACTGGAAACATTTGAAAATGGGGATATCTCTTACCCCTTTCTATAACCCAGTCATGTAAATAGGAACTCAGTATACACTTGCTGAACAAAATAACTGGACTAAGTGATAGTTTGGAAATCATGGTCTTTTATTTACAACTTCTTGCTGGACCCATTTTGCCAATAAAATTTGACCTTGAATGTTGGAGAGATAAATACGGATGATTCATGTTTGGAGTGCTTCCTACCACAGATTTCAGTCTTTGACCATTCTAAAGGTAAGATTGAAAAGAGGATGACAGATAAGGGGAAGAGAAGACACTGATAGTGTTACTTATTTTGGGTAATTAGGCTCCTTTTCTCCTAGCTCTGAATGGATATAAACCACTCCACGGTACAATTTTCCCCACTCTTGTGTTGCATCTTCTCCTCTCCTATTCCTTTTCCTCTCTTCATTCCCTTTCCTTCCATTTTTCTTTTCCCATTCAGTACTGGGCTATAGATGAATTTCCTCTTTTGCAGGCCATTGAGGAAATGGTGAGGGTTTTAGAGGGGGACACATAACTAAGAAATAAACCTACATATAAAAGGTGAACAACCCCAATATCAGGTCTCTGATTGTGACCCAAAGAGTCACATTTATATCTTGAATGAAAAAAAAACTTAATAAGCAAATATGAGCTAAGTCATTTCTTGATCACTTTCTGACAGAATGGATTTTGCTGTCGTTGTTGCTTTGTTGATCAGTGATGTCTAAATATTCATGACCCATTGGGGATTTTCTTGGCAAAGATGTTGGAGTGGGTTGCCATTTCTTTCTTCAGTGTGTGTCCATTTTTCAGATGAGGAAACTGAGGCAAGCAGGGTTAAGTGACCTCAGGGTCACTCTGCTAGTGTCTAAGGACAGAAACTCAGGAAGATGAGTCTTTCTGACTACAGGCGCAACACTTTATCCACTGTGCCACCTGTAGCTTTATTTTTATTCAGGCCTGGAATTTAGTACTTTATGTTTTAGCTTTACCTTAACTCTTTTGAAATTTTATAACATAATGACTAAGTCTGCTGAATGAAATGTGAAAAGTTGCTTATGTTTATTCAACCAGGAGAATAAAATTGAAATTAAAAAAAAACCTTTTGACCTAGCAAAAAATAAAATCAGGTTTGATATTGCATGACTTAATGCAGCTGTGCAAATTATGACAAGGCCGTAGACACAGGGGCCAAAAGAAATAAGTTCAACCAAATAAAAATTTAACATTTAAATACTTCAATGGATTTGTGATCTTATTGAAATGGACATATGGACATTACTTCCAATGGTTCAAATCAACCAAGCAAACATTTATCAAATGCCTAGTCTGCACCAGGCACTGTGCTGGATTGCACATTCAGAGAATGAACCCATCCTTCTCATCTGCTGTGACTATGGCCAATGTCATCCCATAAATCTTTCTTAAGCTATCCATCTAACCTGTTCTAGATGTTCTGGCACTTTGTGGACCCCAGTGGAACAGAGGGAGTTGTCCATAGTTTATCTCTTAGCTGTCCTTCTGAATTTAATGTGAACTAGAAATCGGATTTACTTTTCTGATTTTCTCTTTCCTTTCATGTTTAGTACCATAAGCTATAATTTTTGGACAATTATTAGACTGATACTCTTAAAACTCATTTGAATAGTCACTTATTAGTATATGTAAATAAGTAGAATCACCAGACTGTAATCAACCCTTTATCTCCAAGAAGAATTCAGAAAGTGTTTATGGGGCACCTAAAATTTCCCGAGCCTTCTGCAAAGCTCTGTGGAGGGATACAGAGGTAGTGCAAAATGAGATCATTTCCATCAAAAGTTTACAATCCAGTTGGAGAAATTAAACATACCAAAACAATAGTAAACAATAAATAAGAAAAAATATAATTGACAGCTACATTGTATGATAAAACTATAAATTCTTTGTAATTTCAAAAGAAAATACAAAGGAGAAATCTAGGAAGATAACACAGGTAAAATAATATTTTAGCTGGGCCTTGAAGGATTTGTATACCTAGAGCTAAGAGTATTAGAGAGCAAGTAATAACATGGAACCCTTCATTGGCTACCAAGAAGGGCACTCTTTTATGGATATCCTGTCACCCTTCTTCTTTTTCTTTTTCACTTCTTATCCTCTTCTGCACCTTAGATATGGATGACTATTGAGGTTCTATTCTAGATCTTTCTTCCTTTATGTACTATCTCCTTTAGCAATCTTATTCATCACTCCTGTAGCTTCAAAAATTACCTTTTTTTTGGTAGATTATTCCAAAAGCTCTATCCCCATTCTCAACTTCTCTTCAGAAGTCTAATTCCATATTTGCAAATTGGTTCCAACAATTCCAACGCCATATGGCTAAAGGGGAACTCATTACCTTTCCCCAAATAAAATGGTTTTCCCCAATCCTAACTTCTCTATTTCAGCTGATAGCACCACAGTCCTTCTAGTCTTTCAGTTTCATGACTTCAGAGGCATCGTTAGGTCTTTCATCAATCTGATTTGCTACATTTAATCAGTTTACAAACCTAATTAATTCTTCTTCTGTAATATCTTTCATATCCATTTCCTTTCTTCCATCCCCACTCTAACTACCCTAGTTCAGATGCATAGCTCTTCTTGACTACATTCCTAACCAGTTTTCTTTGTTCTAGCCTCCTATTTTCAATCTCCTTCTCATTGCTGCCATAAATAATCACTCTCATGTCCTATTCTGATCAGTTACTCTTATACCAAAAACAGACAAAAATTAAAATACCTTCAGTTGTTTCTCATTACCTAGTGAATAAAGTATAAACTCATCTTGGCATTCAAAGCTTTCCACAATCAGAATCCACTCTTCCGGCACCACGACTTTGCAAAACACACACACATACACACACACACACACACACACACACACACACACACGCACTGCAGAACCACATCATTTAGGTGTTGGAAGGGACCAACCCCAAAAAAAGAATTCAACCCCAAAAATGAATCTACAATATACGCATCAAGTGGTCTTCCAGCCTTTCCTTGAGTTTCTCCATTGAAAGAAACTCTACTTCCTTCTGAGGCTGTCCATTTCACTTTTGGCAAACTCTTATTTATTAGAGAGCTTTCCCTTAGATCAAGCCTAAATATACTTCTCTGAAAGGACCACCCATTTTTCCTAGTTCTAACTTCTGGGAACAAGTAGAACAAGTCTTACCTTACTTTTAATCAATCAATAATCATTCTTTAAATGCCAATTATATACCAGGCACTTTCCAGACACTGGAGATACAAATACAAAAAATGAAACAGTCTTTACTCTCAAGGAGGTGACATTCTAAGAGAGGAGACCACCAGAATATGTGTGTTTGTGTATGTATGTATATATGTATGTAGACACTCAGAAAATAAACATAAAAAGAATAAAATCAAAGTAGTTAAAGTCAAAACTGTTTGAAAAGGGAACTAGCAGTTGGGAAAAATGAGCAGGAAAAGCTTCATGTAGAAGATGGCACACCAGCTGAGTCTTAACAAAAGTGAATTATACAGTGAGAGAGGCAAGGAAAAGTGCATTCCAGGTATAAGGGGATGGCTAGTACAAAGGCTAAACTGGAGTGTTTTGTCTGAAAAACAGAAAAACCCCAGTTTGGCTAGATCAGAGTGTGGGGCAGGGAATAACATACAACAAAGCTGGAAAGTTAAGTTGGAAGCAGCTTGTAAAGGGCTCTAAAAGCCTTCAGATACTTGAAAAGAGCCCATCATATCCTCCCTGAATTCTCCCTTCTGAACATTTTCCAGTTTCTTCCACTTATCCTCATATGGCATAAACTTGAGACCCTTCAACCTTGATTACAGTGCTCTGGTTACTTTCCAACCTATTCATGTCCTTCCAAAACTGTGACATCCAGATCTAAAGAATATTATAGATTGGATCTGAATAGAGTGGACCACAGCAGGACTATTGCAATAATTTATCTTATGGTTTAAACATACCAGTACCACTTTCCATCCTTCATTCATGTCCTGCCCTCTTTCATCTTAGTGCCTTTGCTCACCTCATTCTCTGTTCCAGGAATGAACTTCCTCAAAGTGACACCTTCTCTCTCTCTCTCTCTCTTTCTCTCTCTCTCTCTCTCTCTCTCTCTCTCTCTCTCTCACACACACACACACACACACACACAAATACATACACACAAAAACACAAAAACACACACACACTCTTTTACCTTCCTTCCTTCTTAACACAATTCAAACATCACCTCTTTCCTGACCCCTGAAGTGAAAGCTGTCTCTCCTTCCTCAAGGAGGAATTTCTCATTAACATAGTACCTGGACCACTCCTTTATACCTAATATTTTTTGCTTTGTCATTTGTATTTGTGACCTTTAGGTTAAATTGAAAACCCCTTTAGAATAGGGTGTGTGTCATATCTATTTTTGTTTCATCAACTCCTAGCTTGGTACACTGCATATAGAAGGTGCTTGATATAAGTTTATTAAACTGAATTAAAAATTAAATAAATTTAATTGAATTAACAAAGCACAGTGGGAATAAGCATGGAATATTTATGAAATAGTGAGTTGACTGGGCAGACTGAATTGGATGATGCATGTTTGGATGAAAAAGAGAATATGGTTGCAGAGGTAGGATGTAGCTAGACAAAAGAATTTGGATTAGGAAACTGGAAGCCATTAAAGGTTTTGAACAGAGAAGTGACGTGACTAAATGGATGAAATGGTGTTTTAGGAAGATCATATTGAAATAATACATAAGACTACCCACAAAAAGTATTCTGTATTTCTATTAAAAATATTCAGGGGATGGTATTTCTATAATCTCCATTAATAGCTTATTAT
>JAQQSK010006712.1:0-14305 GCA_028658325.1 Potorous gilbertii
CATTCCTATATGAAAAGACAATATTTGTAACTCTTGAAATTTTTCAGTATCTGGGTAGTTGGTGGTATTACACACACACACATAGACACACGTACACATACACATGTACAGGCGTGCACACACACATTCACACATGCATGCACACATAGAGACAGAGCACAGAGTGTACTGAATAGGATGGGATCATATCTTAAAAGAAATCAAGGTAAAAGATTTTACTGTTCCCTGTGGGACACAAAGAGTAAGAGACTTAGAAATGTAAGAAGGAATAACAGTAAATAAATTGACATTAAGGATTCTGTCCTTGAAAAAATATATTTGAATCTTGAGTGATTTCTGTTTTTCCTCCTTATCTCTCCCTGTTTCTATCAATGACACCACTTTTTACTTAGCTTCCTATACCTCAAACATTGGTGTTACCTTTTATTCTTCCCTCTCACTTGTCCTATACATATTTTGCTCCCAGAATCCTACCGATTCTATCTCCACAGTAACTCATGTATACTATCCTTCCTTGCGTGCCTTATTGCCACCATCTCGGTACAAGTCCTCATTACTACCAGCTTGGGCTATTACAGTAGCCCATCTACTCTTCCAGTCTTCAGTCTCCTACCTTCACTTCACATCCAAAGAGGTCACTGAGAGATTAATCTTTCTTATGTGTTGAGCTTCTCTTCTACTCTAACTCTTTAGTGGATCCCTATTGCATGCTCACTAAAGTTCGTGGTCCTTAGGGTGTCATTCAAAGTTCTCCACCAACCCTAGTGCACTCTCGAGATAGCTCATTTTACTCTTACTTAGCTCTATAATTGCCTATTGAAAATGTTACCCATACTTTAAAGCCTAACTCATATGAAAACTCTTTTAAAAAAGATTTTTTGATCACCCTCAGCCAGTAGTTTCTAGCCTTCTTTGACATCAAGGACCCTTTCTCAGAAGAGTATTTTTACATACATAAAACAAAATACATAAAGTTATAAAGAAGACCAATTATTGAAATTCAGTTATCAAAATCTTAGAATAAAACAAATTCATGGACCTAGATTAAGGACTCCTGTTATTCCTTGATCTAAGGTATCAAAAAGGATTTTGTGCCTTCAATATACTTATCACACATTATTTTGTATTATTTCATAGCTGTAGATTAATTATGGCTATCTGTTTATTGGTCATATCCTGCCAATATGCAAAATAAATCCAGGTGGAGGACTGTGTTTTATGTACCCTTTGTAGCTCATCCAGGACCTATTTAGAAGAACCCAGTGCTTCGTATATAGTAGATGTTTTAAAAAAGTGAATTGAATTTTCTCAAAGATGACACTTGTTGAATGCTAAACTGCTGCACAAGTGAGAGCAATGATCTGTTGGTACCCAAGTATAAAACTGTAAAATGCTAGATTAGAATAGTTTTAATCCTAGATTTAAAATCTTGAAATATGAATTCAATATTCTGGGTAAGGGCTCCAGGGATAGTATCTCCGTGTGTAGAGAAACTTTGCCAGTCTGCTCTGGCTGACTTATTCTCTATCAGCGCCAATCCCAGAAAGTTTTCTTATGCTACTGGCAACAGAAAGATCTGCCCAGTCTTCCCTGACAAACTTAACTTTCAGAATTGAGACACATGAACTCATTCACAGCAGTGTTGTCAGGTTTCTGCCTGATTAGGCAGTCTCTGTAGCAGTGTTTCCTGGAGGTGGTACCTTGTTAGTTTAACTAGACATATTGATGTTGCTAAACCAAGTGGGTTTAACAACAAGTTCCTGTTCACACATGATCAGTTTGAAAAGTTAAGAGCAGCAAATCCTTTCTCGCTAATTAGGCACAAAATATTTCACCTGCCAAATGATTCACACAAACACACACACACACACATATAGATATGTAGATGTATGTGTGTGTGCATACATGTATGCATGTGTGTGTACAAAGAGAGATGGGGGAAGGGAAGGAGAGGAAGGGAGGCAGACACTTTATGAAATTTCATCACATTTCACTTAGAATCTG
Organism: Potorous gilbertii; assembly: GCA_028658325.1. Taxonomy (NCBI): domain Eukaryota; kingdom Metazoa; phylum Chordata; class Mammalia; order Diprotodontia; family Potoroidae; genus Potorous; species Potorous gilbertii. The sequence goes on from JAQQSK010006712.1 coordinate 2,005, forward strand.
AAAAAGGAGAGAGAGAATTCAGAGGCTATGATCAGGTTTTAGATAGGAGTTTGTGAAGAAGTTTGTAGGTTTTAATTTTGGACACAACAGGACAACTTTCAACAGTGAGCTTTTGCTAGTAAACTTTTATTATTTTTTTACTATATCTGATTTCTTCAGTATATGGAACTCCCAGTGCAAAAACTCTACTAATGCAGATTAGTGCTTGCTTTACAATTGATAATCTTAAAGGAGTTGCCACCAACAATGCATTAATGTATTTGTTTTCCTACAGGCCCACCAACATTATTCATATTCCTTTTATTTTTCATCTTTGCCAATCTGATGGATGTGAGTTGCTTTAATTTCCATTTTTCTAGTTATTGGAAATTGGGAGTGTTTTTTGATATAGCTATTGATAACATGGATTTCTTCTTTAAAAAAAAAAAGAACCTGTCTTTTTATAATCTATGATCATGCATTAATTGTTGATTAATTCTTGTTCTTATATGCTTGAAAGAGTTCCTTACTTGTCTTGAAAATGAGACCTTTATCATAGAAACTTGCTTCGAAGAATGTTTCTCCAGTTATTTGCTCTCCTTTTAATTTTAGCTACATTAGTCTTGTTTGAGCAAAACTTTTAAATTTTATGTCACCAAAATTGCGATTTTACCTTCTCTGATTCTTTCTTCCTTTGGTTGATTATGAATTTTTCCAATATTCATAAATGTGAAGGGTAATTTCTGCCTTATTCCTGTAATTTGTTTACAATATCACCCATTATGTTTAGGTCACATATCTGTTTGGAGCTTATTTTGGTATATTGTGCTAGATGTTGTTCTATACCATGTTTTTGCCATACTATTTTTCAGTTTTCCAAGAGATCTTTTCAAATAATTTTTGAGATTTTTACCTCTGTAGTTGGAGTTTGGGGGCGTTATTAAACACTAGGCTACTCTGTTTATTTGCTTCTGTATGTTCTATAACTCATCTTCCATTAATTGATCTCTCTCTCTCTCAACAATGTCAAGTTATTTTGATGATTACTGCTTTGTAGAATAGTTTGAGATTTGGTACTGAGTGATTCCCTTCATTCTCACTTTTAAAAATATTTCTCTTGAGATTTCTGACCTTTTGTTGAATTTCACTATTTTTTTCCTAGCTCTACAACATAATCCTCTGGTGATTTGATTGGTATGGCACTGAAAAAGTAAATTAATTTTAGTGGAATTTTCATTTTATATTGTATTGTCTTATCCTACCTCTCACTGATTATTAATTGTTGCAAAATCAATAAATATTTGTTGAATGCTTACTCAATGCAGAATACTGGAATAGGTTCTGGAAAAGTACAAACATAAATAAAATATGACTCCTGACCTGAAAGATCTTATAATATAGCAGGTAGAGATAAAACTTCTGTTTGGAAAAATTGAAATGCAAGCTGAAATCTAATAAATACATAAGTGCTGTATGATCAGCGATGGAGATAGATCACTTCTAGCTGGAAAAATTAGGGAAGGTTTAATGGAAGATGGGGTATTTGAGTTGGACCTTGAGGGATCGATAAATGGGCAGATGATAGAGGCAGGGTTTTTTAGACATTTAGAACAGAGTAAGTAAAGGTGTGGAAGTAGAGAAGTATGAGAGGACTAAGGGTTAGTGAGAAATTTATTTTGAGTGGAAATTACAGTATATTAGGAGGAATGTTCTGAAATATAATTACAGAAATTAGAAAAAATAAAGGCTGGACCCTAAATGAAAAAGTTTGCTACTATATGTTTAGCACTATGATAATATAGTATAATAATGATAATGTATTTAGAATATATATTTATATTCTATATAAATTCTAAATACTTACTATATAAATTTATATAGATATCATATACATACATACATATATATATATATATATATATATATATATATATATATAGAGAGAGAGAGAGAGAGAGAGAGAGAGAGAGAGAGAGAATATATTTAAAGAAGTATGATACATGATACCTATCCTCAAGAAACTTATATTTTAGAAGGGGAAAAGAGATAGACATATAATAAACAATCAAAGAATATTTAAAGAGCTAACTCTTTGGTACTAATTATAAATTTAAGAGTTCCGACAAGAAAGATGTAAGTAATGGGATGCGTTCATAGAGGAGATGGTTCTTAAACTGATCTTTTGAATGGTGATTAGGATTTGGATAGGATAGGGGAAGAAAGAGGAATTTCCAGTCCAGAGTTCAATAGTAAGCAAAAGGTAGAAAAATCATGATTCATATTTGGCATGAAGGAGGTGAACTTGAATGAAATGGAAAGTGTATGTTGGGGATGAGTGGGGAATAATGTTGAATAGTTGAAATGAAGCCAGATTAGAGAAAGTTAGAGATTTGATCACTTAAAGAAAAAAAAATCACTGAAACAAATACTCATAGGACTGTGTCTTTCCCAGGTCCTATAGTTCCACTAGTTGCTGGTTTACTTAGCATCTCATTCTTCCCTTTCCCCCGTTACCCTATCCATACTCTTAGAAATGTATAAATCTAATCATTAAAGAGGCAATCTTACTCAAATTTACTGTTGAAAGTTCTTGGCATTTCTAAAATGGATTGCTTTTCTTTTCTTTGTGATTCAGTGCAAATTGCTTTTTTAACATTCTATTCCATTGTTTTATGGAGAAATCTTGCTCTGAAAAATCATTGCCTGAAACAAAAAGAGGGATATTTATGTATGTGTGCATGGGGGGAAGGGATTGATGTTTGAATATAAAATTTGCAGAAATTCTTAGTGTCACCACAAAAGAGAAGAGAATTTTTTTTCTTTTTTCCTTTGTCCTTTATTTGGGTCAACTAGTATAGAAAATGTTCCAAATGACCCTTTGGATTTCCACCTCCACAATGTCCAATATCCATCCATCTGCTTAATTACTACTACTACCAGTCTAGTTTAGTCCCTCATTATCTCTCACCTGAACTATTACAATGATAAGTATACCAGTCTTTTGTTTCCAGTATCAACAACTTCTAATCCATTTGTGACTCCATGAACTAGAATTTTTGGGAGGATTCACTTCATCTATCCCTGCCCCCTGCTACATGCCACATCACAGTACCATTTCTGATTTGTAGTATTTAGCACAGGACTTCCCTCACTGATGTCCCCTTCTTGGTCTTAGAGTTTTAACTTTTTCTTGGATTTCCTAATAATTCTATACCTTTACCAGGAAGAATGTTAGTGTCTCAGCTTTTCCAAACCTGTTTCAGAAACTTGTTTTCTCATAGATGTGTTGGAACCCAGAACCCCTAATCATCTCTACTCAGGCTTCTCATGATATTCATACCCTAGTCTATTAGAACTGCATCTGGAAGGTATTCCTTTTCTACAGAGAAATTTCCCTTTTTGGACTTCCAAACTTTCACTTTCTTAAATTTCAGCCTTTATGCCTTTCTCATCCTTCTTTTGAGATTTCTGTAGTTCCATGTACTGGCAAACAGAAAAACTATCTATTTTTACTCTGTTCTCTCTCTCTCTTTACCCTCGATCCATCTTCTTTGGGTTAGAAGAATATTGACTGAGGGGTAGAGCCAAAATGGCAGAGTAGAAAGGCGAACATACTCTAGCTCTTCCCACACAGCTCATAAAATACCTGTAAAAACTGACTCTAAACAAATTCTAGAGCAGCAGAAGCCACAAAAAGAGAGAGTGAAAGAGATTTCCAGTCCAAGGTAGCCTGGAAGACTGACAGGAAAGGTCTTTTGCATGGAACACAGAGCAGAGCACAGCGCATGGAGCCCAGCCCAGGCTGGGACCCACGGTGCAGCAGGGACAGGACCAGAACAGACCTCGGGGGTGAAATCCTGACCAGCAGCGGCAGTTCTCAGATCCCTCTACCCACAAACACCAAAGATATTTCAAAGGTCAGTGAAAAAGCTTTTTCTCCCAGGTGAGAAGAGAGCAGGGTCCTTCTTTAGCAATGGCCCTAAGTGGCAGTGGCAGCAGCAGCAGCAGAGTCCATTTTTGGAGACCTTGACCTAAAGCCTCTGGGAGAATTGAGCCACTGATCTGAGTCTCAGTCCCGAGTGGTGATCTGGGGGTGAGGAAGAGTGCTCAGTAGTGTAGTGGAGCTGGTGGAGGCTCTGGAAAGGGAATTCTACTGCAGATCCTGGGCAGAAAAGTTTGTTTTCTCCAAGACCAGAGCCCAGTAAACTCCTCTCCCAAGATTGATTTGCCTGGTTGGAACTGAGAATTTACAGGTCCCCAGAGTATACCCCTCTCTTGACAAAGGATTCAAAAGTCAAGTAACTGACTGGGAAAATGTTTAAGAAAGGGGAAAAAAATCCAAGACAGCAGAAGGTTACTTTCTTGGTGAACAGATATTTTCTTCTATCCTTTTTGATGAGGAAGAACAATACTTACCATCAGAGGCCTCCCAAATAAATATGCAATGGTCTCAGGCCATGGAAGAGCTCAAAAAGGATTTTGAAAATCAAGTAAGAGAAATGGAGGAAAAATTGGGAAGAAAAATGAGAGAGATTCAAGAAAATCAGGAAAAATGAGTCATTTGAAAAATGTATCAAATCATATAAGCCTTTTCAGGTTTCTCTGAAGTCTTCCTGTTCATCATTTCTTATAGCACAATAGTATTCCACTATATTTATATACCATAATTTACTCAGTCATTCCTCTGTTGATGGGCATCCCCTTGATTTCCAGTTTTTGGCCACCACAAAGTGCTGCTATAAACATTTTTGTACATGTAGGACACTTTCCCATTTTTATTATCTCTTGGAAATACAGTCCTAGAAGCAATTTGACCCAAGCTGGGTCAAAGGGTATGCATATTTTTTGTAGCCCTTTGGGCATAGTTCCAAATTGCTCTCCAGAATGGTTGGATCAACTCACAGCTCCACCAACAATGAATTAGTGTTCCAACTCTCTCACATCCTCTCTAATGTTTATCATCTTCCTGTTCTGTCATGTTTACCAATCTGATAGGTGTGATGTGGTACCTCAGAGTAGTAGTTTTGATTTGCATCTCTCTAATCAACAGTGATTTAGAGTTTTTCATATGATTATAAATAGCTTTAATTTCTTCCTCTGAAAACTGCCTGTTCATATCCTTTGACCATTTATCAATTGGGAAATGACTTGTATTGTTGTACTTTGACTCAATTCTCTATATATTTTAGAAATGAGGTCTTTATCACAGACACTAGCTGCAAAAATTCTTTCACATTTTTCTGCATCTCTCTGAATTTTGGTTTCATTGAATGTGGTTGTGTAAAAACTTTTCAGTTTAATATAATCAGAATTATCCATCTTGTACTTCATGATCCTTTCTAGCTCTTCTTTGGTCAAAAATTCTTCTCTTCTCCATAACTCTAATAAATACACTATTCCTTGCTCCACCAATTTGTCTATAATATCAGTCTTTATACCTAGATCATGAACCCATTTGGACTTTCTTCTTGTGTATGGTGTCAGGCATTGGTCTATGCCTAGTTGCTGTCACACTGTCATCCAGTTTTCCCAGAAATTTTTGTCAAACAATGAGTTCTTATCCCAGAAGCTGGGGTCCTTGGGTTTATGAAACAGTAGATTGAAGAGAAATTGTGTGCAAAAGAGACATATAGAGACATGACCAAAATATTATAGGTCCTATCAATTTTAAAAAAGAAATGGATGGAAGTACTTCGTGAAATAACGGGTAAGGGAAGAATTATTAACTAAGCAAAATGTAGAGGGATCAAAGGAGGTTCTATAACAAAATCAATAACATTTTGTAGGAAGAAAATCAATTCAGCTAGAATTTAGAAGAAAACCAGTTAATTGAGGGAAAATATCTTTGCAGCAAATATCCCTGATAAAGTTTTTACAGGCAAGATAGAGAAAGAATTGATTAATGTGTATAAGAAAAGCATTCATTTGTCAATTCATAAATAGGTAGTTTTCAACAAACATATGAAACCATATTCTAGATCCTTAATAATAAGAAAAATGGGAAATTAAGCAACTCTGAATTTTTCCAACTTCATACCCATTCAGGTTGGCAGTGTTGACAAAAGTTAAAAATCATGAATTATGGAGAGGTTGTGGGATGTCATATTAATGGACTATGAATTGGTTCAAGTGTTCTAAAAACTATTTGGAGCTATATTTATTCTTAATTTTTTAAAAATTAATTTATTTGTTTTCAATTTTCTACAATCACTTCCATAAGTCTTAGATTTTTCTCCCCCTTCCCACCCCTGAGATGGCATGCAGTCTTATATGAGTTCTACACATACATTCTTATTTACACATTTTCAGGAGTTATACTTAAAAAATCAATTAAACATTCATTGACTTTGAGGTACTACTACTAAGTTCATTTTCAGTGTACCCCAAAGATGTTCTCCAGATTTTTCTCAAAAGTCTTCCATGAGGGGAAAATCCATTACTTCCTAAAGTAGCTTATTCCACTTTAGATACCTCTAATTATTAAGATTTCTTTTCCTCATATGAAAACTAAATCTACTTTTTTGTAATTTCTGCTCATTGCCCCTAGCTCTGTCCTCTTGAGAGGAACGCAAATAAAGATATCTATTGAAATATTAAGTAACATTCTACTTTCCCCACCACTACCATATCGCCACTTTACTTACCTAGAAGGTGTCTCTGTGATATTTGTGGTCAGATTTGTGAAAGAAATAAGAATATCAATGCAAAATGTTAATTAAAATATTCTGAAAGAGGTTATAGCAACTTGCTAGAAATAACTCATCTCTATTATCAACAGATAGGATTTCTACCAGAAATGCAAAATTTGTTCAGTATAAGAAAAAATGCATATATAATCAACCACAATGATAGCACATACCAGCAATATGGCATGAGTATATCAATGAATGTAGAATTTTTTTTTTACAAACTATAGTCCTCACTGTATGTTTTAAAATCATTAAAAGGCAACAAATTAATGGATCTTTTCTATTTATTATATATAGTATCTACCAAAAATTACAAGTCAGTGTTAAACCTATCAATAAGATCAGAGGTGTAAAACAATGATATCCATTATCATCAGTATTATTCACCACCATGCTAGAAATATACCAATAAGACAAGAAAAAGAAATAGAGTATGTAAGTTAGGCAGATGAAACAAAATTGACACTTTTGCAGTTAAGATGATTTATTATTTTTAATTTACAAAGAACTCTAGAGAGTTGATTAAAAAAATAGTTGAAACAATTAATATCAGTAGACTACCATGATATAAAATTAACCTTCCTCAACTTTTTTGCATATTACCAAAAAAATCTCACAGGAAAAGATAGAGAGAGAAATTCCAATAAAAACAACCACAGGCTATATAAAATACATAGTCCAACTACAAGTAACACAGGCAAACTCTATGGAGAAAAGTAAAAACATTCTTTGCAGTAGTACAGAATAAGTTAAGAGTTAATATTCTTCATGATTGGGCCATCCTGGTACAATTAATAAGACAATACTAACTAAAACAATTGACTTATTCAGTGGCATATCAATCACATTATCCAAGGATTATTTTATGAAGTTAGAAAAGCAATAACAGAAGTCATTGGAAGGAACAAATGGTTAAGGTTCTCAAAGGAAATTATGAACAAAAAGTGAGAATTAAAGCAAATTTAGTAGTACCAGATCTCAAAATGTACAGCAAAGCAATTATCATTAATATTGCTTCATCTTGGTTAAAAATATAGAAAAGTCTACCAGTGGAAAAGATTATATAAAATGCTAAACTTTTGGTGGATAGGGGTTTTAGATATAAAAGATTACATCATAAATTAGATGAGCAAAGATGAAATTATCTCTTAAAACTATGGATAAAGAAAAAGTTTATGAAAAGAGAAGAGATAGCATCTATAGAAGATAAAATGGACTATTTTGATTTCAAAATATTGAAAAGTTTTGCACAAACAAAATCGTTGAATCTAAACTTAGAAAGGAATAGATAATTGTTGAGAGGGGGAACTTTGCAGCAAGTTTCTCTGATAAATGTCTGAGATCTAAGACATATAAGGAACTGATTCAAAAATAGCAGAATGATCGTCATTTCCTGATAGATAAGAAGGTCAAAGGATGGTCAGGCAGTTCTCAAGGACAAAATCCAAACCATCAAAAGTCATATGAAAAATGAACCATATCACTAATAACAATAAATACAATTTAAACTGATTGCTGAATTTAGACAGATCTGATTGGCTAGGATGACAAAAAGAAAAAAAAGAAAATGACAATTGTTGGAGGGGCTGTAGGAAGACAGGTGTAGTACTTGTGGAACTGTGAATTTGTCCTGCAGTTCTATAAAATGAAAAACAATGCTGCACAAAAGATCATCAAACTGTCAATATGCTTTAATTCAGATACCACTACTAGAACTATATTCAACAGAAATCAAAGAAAGACAGAAAAGATCAACATGTACAAAAGAATTTATATCTGCTCTTTCTGTTTTATCAACGAACTGGAAACAAAAATGGAGTGCCAACTAACTGGGGAATATCTGACCCAATTTTGGTACGTGACTGTTGTAGTTCAGTCATGCCCAACTCTTCATCACCCTGTATACGGTTTTCTAGGAAAATGTACTGTAGTAGTTAGTCATTGTCCTTCTCCAGTGGATTAAGACAAATGGACACTGGCACAGGACTACTCACAATGGCATGCCCACATCAGAGAAGATGCTGTTGAACAAAGCAGAATTGAAGTAGCTAAAAAGAAACACAAGATGCACAAATTTAGAGAATCCACCCCAAATGTTCACATGGACTATTTGTACCCAACCTGTGGTAGAACATTTTGAGTTTGTATTGTCTGATTAGCCACAGCGAGACACACTATAATTTGACTCTAGAACCATGATATAATTTTGGTCCTCTTTGAGAAGAAAGGATAACAATCAACCAAGACAAATAGAAGTTAGGTGACTTACTCAGGCTCATAGCTAGTAAGTGTCTGAAACCAAATGTACCCTAAGGTCTTCCTGACTCCAAGCTTAGCACTCTATCTATCTGAGCCACATGTCTTCAAGGCAAAAAGAGGTTAAGTGACTTGCCCCAGGTCAGGTCACACAGCTAAAAATATCTGAGACCATATTTGAACGTGATTACATTTGTAAATATTTGAAACCAGATTTGAACATGATTACATGTTTGTAATGGAATACCAATTCACAGAAAATACTCATAAAAAATGGTTTCAAAGAAATCTGGGAAGAATGGTGGAATGGAAGAGTCAAATGAAATATCGAAAGTAGAAGTGAGCAGAACCAGGTGTATAATGTACACAACAATATCATTGTAAACAGAAATTGGCAAAGACTGAACAACTATAATTCTGCAAGTATGACAATGAAGTATGCTTTCCACTTCTTGACAGAGAGATGATGAACTAAAGGTGCAGGATGAAACACACATTTTAGGAGACAATAAATGTGTGGCTATTTTGCTACACTATGCTTATTTGTTACTAAAACTGTATTTTCTCCCTCTGTTTTGGGAATGGAGAAAAGTTATTAATAGTGACGCTAAGAAAAAGAAGCAAAAGAGATTTATTGAAGCATTTTTTTAAATGCATAGAAGAAACTGTTCTATGTTTAGAGGAAAACATAGACAAATAGGACAGTTCTGAAAGTAATGTGTTAAATATATTTTAGACTTTTTAAAACAAGCAAGTTGTACATTGAAGATTCACAGTTTCTCATATAATAGTCTTTTTCTGTTCAACTTTGTAGATAAAATATTCTTTTCAAATTGTAGGAGAGGGGAGATATTTGTTACATCCATAAGAAAAATGAATAAATGAGGGGGGAAATGTTCATTACATCCATAAAATATTAAATAAAATAAAAATGTATGTATATATGTGTATACATATACATTATATATCAATATGTGTATGCATATATGCATACATATAGATATCTATGTCTACATACCTGCTCTAATACTCTCCTACACCTTTGCCATGAAGGAAAAAAGTATGTTGCTACCTGGGAACTATATAGGTTCTTTTAAAAAATAACTATTCCTTTTAGTGATAATTTCTTTTGAACCAGGAGTTCCAACTCAGTTGTGTAAACTATCCTAAGTGGCAGAAATAGATCACTTAATGTTCCATGCCTACTGGAGAGATATAGTTGGTAAGGACTTGGAAGAGAAGAGATCTTAATCTTCTGGATTCTAGCTTTGATCAAGAAGATATTTGGTTCCATACTATCTTTTGGGAGACATCCTGAAAGGGAGAGAAAGATTCTGAGTAGTCATGTCCTTATTTCCAGCTTACCAAATTAAAGACCTGTGGGAATTTAACTTTGAGTGAAATCTGGGACTATCTGCTGTTTGAGCAGAACTTGCTCTCATTGGGAAATTTCTTTTACTTTATGTATTATCTAATATAATTTTATTTGTATAACTTCTTTTATTTCTGTTTGCTATCTACTTGTACAAATGGGTTTCTTTGCTTTTGTGTGTGTGTGTGTGTGTGTGTGTGTGTGTGTGTGTGTGTGTGTGTGTGTAACTGGTATTTGGTGGGTCTAACATATATAACTTACATGGCATTCCTATTAAGGCATAGCATTCCCTGTAAAGGAATCACAATCAAGAGTACAGTTTGAATCTAATAATTACTAGAGTATTTAGGAGTCAGAGAGATATAATTATTCCTGATTATCCTTCTCTCTGAGAAGAATAGTGACTAGTGTTAAAATAGTTAAATAGTTAAAATGCTTCTCCTGGAAGAAAAAAATCTCATTGGGAATTTGTTGTCTGGAGGAGTCTCTAAAGATATCTATTTATGACTCTCTTAGTCACATATAGATAGACCATGTAGATACATGTAACGTGGACAACGCATTTAATGTTTACCTTAACCTTTTATTTATTCTAATCGCAGTACGTATTAAATTTGTGATTTTGTTCATTTGATTACATATTAGTTCATAAAAATAGTCCCATATTTTTGGAGTTCCTAATATTTGTCTTTTTTACTCCACAAAAAGAAAACACATTGTGTTTCTGTAACAAGTTTTTTTCAGCTATTTCTAGTTAATAGGAACACACTTTGTTTCTAATTCTTTGACATCACAAATAATGCTACTTTTAATATTTTAGGATATATTAGACCTCTGTTTCCATCTTTAACTTCCTTGGGACATATGGACAACAATGAATTAATAGGTTAAATGATATGGAGAAATTAGTCTTTTTTTGTGTAATTTCAAGAAACTATGACCTCTGACACAGGAAAAGGGAGGTTCCTTTAAGGCATATTGATTAAATGATCATTGATGAGTTATCTAACTTTCAGAGTTCCAGGTAATATTCTAATACTATATAAGTTGCAAAAAAGAAAAACTGATGGTCTGAATTAGTAGATGAAATTTATTCACTCTGAAGTGTATTTTAGCTACTTCTAATTTCAAAATTATTTCCAGAGTGATTGAGTTGTTTCATACTTTCATATTCCTGTTTTTCCATGAGCACAGTGCAATTCTACCTTGTTTTCCTTGTAGTTTCAAATGAATTTTCCTTTCTGGACTGTAGAATTTGGTCCTTGATTTTATAGTTATGAAATTTCACTACAATATTTCCTGTTAACTGGGTGTTGGGATTTTATTCTGTTGGCATTCTGTGGGTTCATTTGAAATATTTAATTTGATATTATCAACTGTTCCCTGTTATCTTTTCCAATTTGCATGATATGAGGTGAAGTGTCACCTTCATGAGGTGAAGAGTTGTAATTTTCATTTTCCTAATGTTATTGATTTGCCACTGACGTTTTGCATGAGTTAATTCATTTTTTTACTTCCAAAAGCTGTTCACTTAACTCTTTAGCTATTGGGGAATAGATCTTCATTTTTTCATATGTGTTGATTCCCTATGCATTTTAGATATCCATATTTAATTGTTCAGTTTTTTCTATTATGAATATTTATGAAAAATTCTTTCACTTTTCTTCTTCCTGACATTGCTAACTTGTCTGAACTTATGAACTTTTAAGTTGAATTATTTGGTAGGATAAAAGGAAAGTTGTCCCTAGAGTACCTTTCCCTCACACCATTTTTCTTTCCTTTTCTTGTTTCTTACTTTTTTGGTTATTCTCTAGAATGTGTGTCTAGGAATTATGAACCTTTATTTTAAAATATAAATTTATTTATTTGACTCTTTACATTCATTTTCACAAAATTTTGGGTACCAAATTTTCTCCCCATTTGTCCCCTCCCCCCTCCCCAATACACCGAGCATTCTAATTTCTCCTATCACCAATCTGCCCTCTCTTCTATCATCCTTCCCTTC
>JAQQSK010006713.1:0-14304 GCA_028658325.1 Potorous gilbertii
CAATGCTATCATTACTATTCCCATCCCTTAAAGAGATCAAAGAAAGGAAAAACACTGATATACAAAACCATTTGTAATAGGTGTGTGTGTGTGTGTGTGTGTGTGTGTGTGTGTGTGTGTGTGTGTGTGTATGTGTAAGAACTTACAACAAAGAGAGTGTCCATCAACTGGGGAATGGCTAAATGAATTATATTGTGTTAATATACTGCGTTATATTTTTGCTGTAAGAAATGATGGCTATCATAGCTTAAGAGAAACTTGAGAAGATTTATATGAACTAATTCAAACTGAAACAACCAGACCCAGGATGTATACAGGATGTATGCAATGTATGCAATACAACGTATTCAATAATAACATTGTCATGTCAAACAATTTGGAAAGACTTGAAGACTCTGATTGATTCAGTGATCAAACATGTTTGGAGAGAAAGGGGAAGCCGAAGCATGTATTAAGTACCTATTATATGCCAGATATTGTGCTAAGCAATTTACATTTAATTAGAAGATTGATAATGAAACATCCTACCTACCTCCTGACAGAGAGATGATATATTGAAGATGCAAATTGAGACAGATTACTTTAGAGATGGTCAAAGTGAAAATTTGTTTTACTTGACGATGTATATTTGTTATGAGGTTTTTCTTTTTCTGTCTTTTGTTAATTGGGAAAAAAACCTAACTCTGTGAGTCTTGAAACTTCAAATCTCTATTATGGAAGTCACAGCTTATGAGAGAGCCATATAAGGTAGTAACTTCAATATCCCTTGAACTTTATAGATACAAAATCTTATCTCTAATGTAACGAGTGAGACAATAATTTTAAAGTGAAAATGGGAATTTATTCAAGGAATTTCTTCCCCTCTTTGTTTCCTAAGTGGAGACCCTTTGCCAAGAGTTGAGTATACACCCCAAGAGGTTTCTACCTGGTAAGTGTAATATCGTATTTTTTCTATTTTGTTTTAAATTCTCTGCATCTATTTCCAAAAAAATCCCTTTCTAAAAAGTAGAGAAATGTGCTGTTTAAATATTGATTTTCAAAATGAGGAACTACAGTGCAATAGAAATAACATTAGGTCCAAAATTAGAAGACCTGGAATTGAATCTCATTTTTCATGTTTATTGTTGTTGTTCTATCACTTTTAATCATGTCCAACTCTGAGTGATTCCTTGGCAAAGATATTGGAATGGCTTATCATTTTCTTCTCCAGATGAGGAAACTGAGGCAAACAAGGCTAAGTGACTTGCCTAGGGTCACAGAGTAAGTTTCTGAGGTCAGATTTGAACTCACGAAGATAAGTCTTTCTAACTCCAGGCCTGGCACTCTATCTGCCCCTCTGATACTTCTGTGATTTCGGGGGACATGGGGATAGGACTTGGAGTCAGGAAGTTGCCTTCAGACCCCATCTCTGCCAAGTTACTAGTTGTGTATCCCCGGGCAAGACCCTTAACCTCTCTCAGTTTCAGTTGCCTCATCTTGTAAAATGGAGATAATAAAGATATTTACCTTGCAGCACTGCTATAACATATCTAAAGGACTATGTAAATCTTAAAATACTATATAAATGCTAATTATTTGTAAAGCTAATATTTGCTACCTTATAGTTTTGTGATCCTGGATAAGTCGCTTGATCTCTCTACATCTGAAGCAGCCCTCTAAGGCTATAAATTATAGAGAAATTGTCATTTGCATCGGTGAAGAGCATTCCCACACCAACAACCTGTTGTTATGTCCTTAAACAAGGCACCTCTTCTCTCTGGGCTTTCCTTTCTTCACCTGTAAAATGAGGAAGGGGTGAACCAGGTGCTTACAAAGTTCCATTCCAGTTTTTATGAATCTATGGTTCTGTGAAAAGTCACCTTACCCTTCTATGCCAACCAGTAGGAAATGAGAATTTGTACCTTTGTGTCTTTGTATTGGCTGTCAGTAACAGTAAGCACCCTGACATACACAGGGAGCCTGCTATCAGAGGTGCTTAAATCTGCATTTATAAAAAGAAAGGCCACCTTTGAGGAGTTAACACTCTCCTTTAATCAAGCACATGTATCAGAGAAAATCAAAATATAGAGAGTCAAAGATCAACAGACATGGCTGCCGCTGTCTGACCACAATCAATACATATATCACAAATCAACAGACAGGTCCAACTGCCTGACCACAGTTACTAGAGAGGGAAGCACCAACATCTGAGTTTTTAAAGCCCAGGGTGGATGGGTACTCCTTATCGGCTTCCCAGAGTCTCCTCTAGCCAAAGAAATATTTTCAGTTAGTAAGCCCCAAAGGCAAAACCTCACTCTCAGTATTTATATGCTTTTCCAAGCCAGAGGACATGACCCTCGGACCCAGTGCCTTAATAGAAAAAGCAAAAGGTACTTGGGACCCTCCTACAAAAATGCTCCCCTAATTAAGCTTCCCTCAATGGGCAGGACCATCCATGGGTGGGGAAGATATTCTTTAATCACATTCAAATAGAGGCATTATACTTCTTGATTATACTAAAACAAAAACACAAAAGATCCTACTTTGCTTGGCCTCACACACTGACCTTCATGCCTGAAATTCCCTCTTCCCCTCTGCCTTATTGAATCTCATTCTTTCTTCCAGACCCAGCTTAGGCACCACCTTCTACATCGTGGGTTCTTACCTTGACGCTCCTCAGCCACCACTTAGTTCAGCTAAGCAATTAGACTGATTGCATTTGCAATGAATAGAAGCTGGTTGCTTTAGTATCAGATGTGTGTGGGATAAAAAGATCCTTACTCAAAATCTTAAATAAATAAAGAGGCTTCTCAATAAGAACAGAAAGAGATTTATTACAATTCTCGAGAAAGACGTCCTTGCACCAGGTCGGAGAAATCTGATGGAAGGAGGTAACTTACAGAAACTGAAGCACAATGCAGAGAATCTCACTTCCCCCCTATCCCACCTCTCCATTGGCTGGGAAGCGGGCTCCCAATCTAAGCGTGACAAATTAGGCAATCCCTGGGAAATCTTTACCTATCCCAATACAATGACCTCATCTAATATCTAACTTAACTGCTGATGTGGCTTTAGAAAAGAGGGGAGGGGGAGAAGCAGGAACTGGTAGTGTTGATGTGACAACAGCACAACGAACAAAGGGGAGATTTGAGTAACTTCCAAGTTTTGGCTACAGTCCACAGCACTTTTAGAAAATCCAATATTCCCCATATTTTTTTTTTTTTATGAAAAGTCTTCACAATCTCCTCATCTCACTCATATGGATATGGGCAATTCAAGTGGATTTTTTTCTCCTTTTGAGAAGATTCTGAGTATACAGAAATGAACACTGTGCTTGGAATTATTGATTCATCCATATATTTAAAGCGATGAAGAACCTGAAAGGCAACTGAGCTCAGTCTCCTCATTTTACAGATGAGGAAACTGAGGACACAGAGATTAAGTAACTGGAGTACCCAATTGGTGTGAAACAGAATCTAAAATCAGGTCTTCCTAATTCAAATTCCATTGTCTCATTATCTATAACGTTGTACTAAACATCCCATTTTCTTAAAAGTGACATATCTCTATAGGATTTTATTGCTTATAAAACATTTTCCTCACAACAGTCCTTTGAAATAGGTAATGGAAATTGTAGAGAAAATAGTAATGGAGAGGTAACATAGCTTAGTAGATAGAAAATTGGTCTCTGGGTTCAAATCCCACTTCAGTCACTTACCATCTGTGTGACCTTGGGCTAATCACTTTCTGAGCCTCCCTTTCCTCATGTGTAAATGAAGAGGGCTTGTACTAGATGACCTCTCAGGTCCCTGCCAGTTCTAAATCTATGAACCTATAATCCATTTTCATATTGATCTCAGGACTCCAAAGTACTTTGCAGTATACAAGGAAGAACAATGATCATGTAGATACTTGTAGTCAGAGACAGGTCCCACTGTAGGTGGGCAAGGGTACCAGACTCAGAAATTTGGAACGTAGGTCCACGATCCCCCTTAATTGCCCAAATCTCATGCTTTAATCATGGTATATTGGAATTATTACACCGGACTGTAAATCAGGGGTTCCCAGTTCAAACCTCAGATCTCCTGCTCACCAGTTTTGTGACTATATGTAGATTATAATCTCCTCAAGGGCAGGGATTGTCTTTTGTCCTTTTTTGTACCTCCAGTGCTTAGTATAGTTCCTGGAACATAGTAGGTGCTTGATACATGTTTATTGATTACTGACAGCATTTCTGCACCTGCTTTCCCATTTAAAAAAATGATATGCTAATGACTCAGTTTTTTAAACTAGACCTGTGGTTTCAATGGTACCAATTGGTACTTGTATCCTTAGAGAAATGGTGCCTATTTAGTAGTTCACAAACCCCTTGAGGATTTCTGATGGTAGTCCAAAGGGTGCAGACTAAAAATGCTCCAATTGTACCTTAAGTCCTAAATAATTGTACAATATCATGAGGAGCACACTAAATTACCCATGGGGATTACAACATTTTTTGTCATTGTTGAAAGGGGTTCGTAGACTCAAAAATTTGGAAGCCACTACCTCAGGCTTACCTGCAGTATTGCCCATAATCCGGTATGTGTCAGCTATAGGACTTAAACTCTGATCTTCTTGACCCCAGACCTGATTTCTAACCATCAGACTGTACTGCCTCTCTATTGCTATCTTCTATTGTAGTATTTTCATTATCTATTTCAAAGAACTGTTGTGAGGAAAATGTTTCATAAGCCACAAAGTGCCATGAGAAATGTGAGTCATTATTAAAACTGGGGAGGTTTACGCAATCAATCTCAGGCTTTGCAAACCCATAAGAGCTTCTAGGAGTGTAATGCAGAGTACCCCTTGGAACCGAATGGTTGGAGGCATTACCTGCAAGGAGACTTCGTTGTTGCTCTCTCCTGCTTCTCTCCACCCATGAGTTCTTGTCCATTCAGAATTAGTCTCCACACAGCCTCTGGAAAGGCTTTTCAGAGAGGCAGCTGTCTGTCTTCTCCACAAAGCCCAGCCCAGCAGCCCTAGGGATCAATTACATCAATTGTTTCCCCAAATTAGTTCTCAGATTTATGACTGCAGTATCCTCTGGCTGTGGTAGAGGTTCTTGGACATTACATGAGGGCCTAAGATGGCCCCAGCAAAGCCCGGGGTGGGGCTCAAGAACTTTGTAACATAGTGTAAATTCCCTCCTTGGGCCTTTATGGAAAGACATTGGACTCTTGTGTCCTGCATTGCAACATGCCCATAAAAATGAATGAAAAAAAGGAATGGAGAACCGAACAGTTGACTTCCAAAACAACCCCAAGGCTGAAGCTATTTGAGTCCATCCCTAATGAATCAACAAGTAAATAACTTTAAATATCAGTAGTGGAGGGGGCACACCACACCCCATAGAAAAAGGGGACCTTGGTTCTGGGGCTTAGATAACCCTTTATATGTTGGAGGCAACATGGCATAGAAGAAAACCCTTGGATTCAAATGTCAGATCTAAATTTTAGTCTACTTGCCTTATCCTCTCACTTGGTCTCAGTTTCCCCAAATGTCAAATGAAGAGAGTTGAACTAGGTAATTTCTTAAGTCCTTTGTAACTCCAAACCTTGATGGTTTGATGAACTAGAAACATTGATTTAGAGCTGAAACGGAACCCTGAAGTCCTCCAGTCCAATGACTTCATTTTATCAATAAGGAGACAGACACATAGCGGCTGGCTGAACCATTTGCCCAAGGTCTAACCTGCTAGAAGTTGCTGAGATAATATTTGAACCTAAATTCTCTGACTCAAGATCTAGCTCTCCTTCCATTGTATCATCAGTTCAACATCTTGTCCTTGGATCAATCAGAATCCCATTTGTTACAGACAAAAAGATACATTGAAGAAACAATACTTTGTTATCTGATATGTAAGTCTACCTCCATTTGGGACTTAATAGAATCAAAAATTGAGAGCTGAAAGGGATCATAGAGGCAAACACCCAGCACAGACAGGATAAATTACTTCAGGAACACCCAGCTAGTAAGTGCTGGAGGCAAAATTTGGACTTAGGTCCTTCTGACTCCAAGCAGAGAACTCTAGGGCACCACTGTAATGCCTACCACGCTGTTGCTACCTATCAGTGTGGGGCACTCCTGGTGTGAAAAATCTTTCCAGATGCTGATCAGCAATTTCCCTGTTTTCCTCCTGAGGAATGTAGTGATTTGTCAAAGTTACACAACTCATAAGGGTTCAGAGACAAAATTTGAACTCAGGTTTTCTTGACTGAGATTGGTCTTACTCTATGCCATATTGTCTCTAAATATACCTGCTACATGGTGTACAGAGTAGCTGGTTTTCATCTATCCCCAAAACTATTGAAGTGACCCTAACTTTTACGTGTTGGTTGGTTCAAAGCAAAGAAAAATGTGCCTTTCATAAGATTTAAAACTGGGACCTGAAAGGTCATCTCACCAACCCACCTAATTGTACAGAAAGGAAACTGAAGTAAGTGAGGAAAGTGTTGCAGGTTTATCCAGGTTATAAGTAATGAGGTCAAGATTCCAAACCAGGTCTTCTAATGCCAGATGCAATGCTGCTTCAGGACTGCTTTCCCCTGTTTGTTCCTTACTCCTTTTAACTAGACCAAGCTCATTAGTTTGATAATCATGACCTAAGAGTTCTCAAGCACAGCTCAGCCTGAGGAATTCAATAAAATAACTTTTTTCCCAAAGCAGCCCTACTCTCTGTTGGGTTATTGCTTCATCCTTTCCTGTGCATGTCTGCCCAGGTACTGAGAGTAGGAACTTGTATCCTTCAGCTTAGCAAAAGGATGTTGTCCCTCCTTGATCATTTCTATTGCAGGTAAGAGTATCCAGGTCCAAGTGTCTTTGAGAAGAAGACTCTCCTATGGGATACTAAGCCCACTATTAACGAAACTTTTGTTTGAGTTCACAAGAACCATGGAAGAACATGGCTGGAACATTTGCCCAAAGATCAGGCTGAAAAATGACTGGACGGGTCAATGGAATTTGTCTTTCTGTGATTTTCCTAATTGCACCATGGGTGAGAGCCAGCCTCCTTCACACATGGATTGGTTTGTTAACCATAGACATTAACTGACTCAGTTTCTTTTTTATTGAGAGGGAATGGGGGGAAGGTAAGAAAAGAAATACGTAGGATGGAAAGATAGTCATTCCCCAACACTGGTCATCTCCTCCTTAGCAACAATAGCTGTAGAAGGGGGAAAAATACACTAGCAAAACAAGTAGAAGGTCATTTTCTCCAGTCATTTCCAAGAGTGATCTCAATTTTTCATAAAACAATGTTTATAAATTAGTTAGAACCCCAGAGCTGTGCATGAAGAGAAATAGCCATTTTTACAAGGCTTCCTGCCATTTCATTATTGCCTGTTTCCTTTGAATTAGAGAAACACGGTGTGTGTAATGGGAGCCTTCCAAATGCAGCTGTGAGCTCGATCCAGAGTTGTCAGCCAGATGCCCTTGAGCAGAAAGGAATCCTGAGTTCCTTCAGCTTTGAGGATGTCATAAGGAGTCATTCTGGGTGGGCAAAGACTGCTGGCTACAGGCAGGAGCGACTTGAGGCAATATTGTGAAACCCAAAGTTTGTCCTCCCTTTGACTTGATATTCTTTCTGTTCTGTGCCACACTCTTCTCTTCCATGGTACCCATGATCCTCCTTGTTGCTCACAGCATGCTCTGAATAAAAGTTAGCCCTCAAGAAAGACTAGATTCAGCAATGGAAAGGACCTTAGAGCTCATTGTGCCATCTTGCTCTTGCACCATCATCTTACAGATGATGAGATCATGGATTTAGAGCAGGAAGGGATTTTAGAGCTCTCCAAGCCCCATCTCTTTATTTTACAGATAAGGAAACTGAGGCTCAGAGAAGTTAAATTACTTTCTCATGGTCACGTTGGTAATAAAATGGCCAAAGTGAGATTCAATCCCAGATTTCCTGACTTCAAATCCAGTCCCAAGCTCTAGTACCCTCATGCTTTCACTGTGTGTGACCCTGGGCAAGTTACTTCATCTTCTCTAGGCTTTACTTTCCCCAACCCTAAAATGATAGTTTTGGAAGAGATCGCTTTGAATCATTCCACCTCTAAATCTCTAAGTTGCTACTAGGTGCCAAGTACTGTGCCAGGTGCTAAGCATACAAAGACAAAAAGGAAACCATCCATGCACTCATTTTCCCTGGCTGTCCTAGGTCATCTAATCCAGCCTCTTCACTTTACAGATGAGGTTGTTGGCTTAGCCCCCAACATCACAGTCAAAATTAAAGGCAATATTTCCATAGAACTTTCTCAAGACTTATAGAAGACTTTGTCCATATACTCTCATCTGAACTCTCAATGTAACCATGAGAGGTAGATAGTTCATCTATGAAGATACCCATTTTTAGCCTTGGATCCAGTGGCAATCAGCTATAGGAATCATACTTGTGATGATATACATGCTTTCCTTCAATACCATCAATCTTTCAGTGGTATAGTAGAGAAAGGCTGATGGCTCTGGTGTCAGGGGACCTGGATTCAAATCTCACCTATGATCTTAGATAAGCTATTCTGACTTTCTAAGCCTCAGTTTCCTTATCTATGAAATGAAAGGGTTGAACTAGCTAGGAATAAATACAGTGCCTAACTCAAAAAGTCCTATGCCCATCAAATATAATAAAATTTGGAAGGTATTGTCTTACATACTCATAATCCTCATCATCATTGTTGCTGTTTTTCAGTGGTGTCTGACTCTTCATGACTCTATTTGGGTTTTCTTGGCAAAGATACTAGAATGGTTTGTCATTTCCTTCTCCAGTTCATCTGACAGATGAGGAAACTGAGGCTAAATGACTTACCCACGTGTCTGAGGTCAGATGTGAACTCAGATCCTCATTATTGTTAGATAAAACTCCAGGAAGGGTCCAGTTATAAGAAAGAAATGTTCTTTCCAGGAAAGAAATCTACAGGAAACTCCGCACTCTCTATCCCATCTATGCCTGCAAAGAGTACCTGGATGCTTTTCAGCAATTGGAAGAACATTGTGGCTATGTGGAAGACCATATACCTCAGCTCCAGGATGTATCCAGATTTTTAAAAGGCAAGTCATCTTTTCCTACATCTCTTGAGACTCCATCACATTTCTGAAGCTCCCTCTGCGATATAATATTCTAGTTCAAAGGCATGTGACCCTTCTGATGGGAGAGTAAGGTTGAAGAACCCCAAGGACATAGGGGAACATTGGTGCAGGGGGTCATTTGCATAGTTTTATATATTTCTGAGGTGGGGAGGTGGGAGCAGTGACCAGTTGTTCTGTCCTCAGTTAAATATCCCCTACCCTAGAGATATGTGTACTTCTAGAAGATTTTTGTCCTCCTCTTCTTTTTCCTTTATTCCTTCCCCTTTTCATCATCTTTGTTTTCTTCCTTCCCTCTTCCTCCTCCCCTTTCTTTTCTTCCTCCTTCTGTCATTGAGTTTCATTTGTAAAATGGAGTGAAACTTTTAGCCTTGTCATCCAATATTCAAAGACATTATTGAAATCTACACCCTCCATGATCTCTAGAATTATTGCAAATTTTAACAGAAGGACAAATAGTTTTCAGAAAAAGATGGAAAGAGTCAGAGGGAACTTCGGGCTGTGTTTTCCATCAAATCATATTCCTATGACAGTCAACGATTCCATCAAGAATAAATGCAAACTAGTCATCTACAAACTGATGGGGTAAACTATTATTGACCACAGAGGATTTGGGGACATAGGGCAAAGCTGAAACAGTGAGCCCCCCATGTCAACAACCTGTCGGGGATCCTGTGCCCAAAGTTACTGGGAGGGCAGAGATGAGTCAGTTTATTAGACCTGAGCTATGGGAAGGGAATTCCTGAATAGGGCTCCAGAGGACAGGGAGTGGTAGGAAAATAACGGAAAGGAATTAATATGAAAGAAAGAGGTCAAGGTATCAAAGGGAGGGTCTGATGAGTATAGGAGCAGGATGGGATGGAGATGGGGAGAAGATGATATAATAGATGAAAAATGTAGGAAAGGAGAATGTCTGAGGGAGAATTCTGAGGATGGATGGATGGATGGATAGGTAGATGGACAGATAGATGGACAGACGGATGGATATATCTAGTGTATGTGCATATATTATATGATTATATATATATATATATAAAATCATACGTATATAATTATATAAATGTATTATATGTGTATATATATGTATACACACATATATCACAGTGGAATGGGGCTAGAATTCTAGTCAATATACAATCCATAAGACCTTAGATATAAAGCAGGAAGGGACTTCAGAGACTATCTTCTATCCCTTTCATTATACAGATGAGGAAACTGAAGCCCAGACAGATGAAGGGATTTGTCCAAAGATATACAGATGGCAAGTAGCAGAACCAGGGTCCAAGCCCAGGTTCTCTGATGCCAAATCCTGTGCTCTTTCCACTCCCCAATGTTACCTTCCCAGTAAACTTCAATTATCCAGTAAGACTGAAGAAAGAAACATTCTGCTAACCTCAATGGCCTGGTTAACTGAATGTTCTACAACAACTCTTTGAGATTTAACCCTTGTTCCTGAAAATCTTTCCAAATGGATTAATCAATTTTTTGGTTTAGGGAACACAATAGAAGCTTTCTTTAAGGACCCAGGGTCTTTCAATGCCTTATTACTGAGTAAAGCATCTTTCTTAAACTATAGTTGTAGATGGGAAAAATGTAGCAAATGGAATCAGATGCATACTGACTCCAGGTTACAATGGGGAAAGTGATAGTTTTTATCTCATTCATTCATTTATTATATTTTTAGTACTTGTTCACTAAATCCCTTAGATTTTATTTTATGGTTATTGGCATCATTTTCTTAAAAGTTTAAGCAAGAGAATGATTGAGAGGCAAGCATGGTGTAGGGCTGTGATGTCATATTCAAATAGAAAAGGAGCCACTGAGCCATACATAAGGATCCCTGCAGCACATATTGAATTAGAAAACCACACATTAACATTGTCTATGTTTTATTATATCTTATTTATTTTGTTAAATATTTCCCAATGACATCTTAATCTGATTTGGACCACAGCTGGAAGTGTTTCTAATTTCATGCTTGACACCTCTCAGTAGACAGTGAACTAGCCTTGGAATCAGGAGCACCTAAGTACATATCTCAGTTCTTACACTATTGGCTGTGGGACCCCGGGCAAGTTACTTAACTAGGCTGTGTTCCCTACACAGTGCCTAAGTTGTAGACCTGTTACTTATGTTATTTGATAGAGCTACTTTTCTACATGGATGTAATCAAAGGACCAGTTAAAGAAACTCAAGCAAATATGATTGCAGTTAATTAAGAACACTTAACCAAAATAACAGCCACTTCTTTGCTTCGATTGTAAACAACATCTGATACATTTACGTAAATTTTGCCTGACGAATCAATCAATCAACAAGCAGGACTGAAGAATCTACTATATCCTAGGCACTGTGCTACACACAAGAGACAGAAGGACAAAGAATGAAGGTGGCAGACCCATCAAACGTATAGCAGTTAAATCTGCAGAAGGGAGCCTATGGTTCCCGCAAGGGTATGTCTGGTTTAGAAATGCATTCATTGTTGTGACTTGTCCTTAGTTTTGAGGATCATGGGGTGATATCTCGACACCTGTGTGAAATGGGCATTCACTACAAGGAACACAGCAGCCAGAATATTCTGTCTGATGTGCTGATCTGGGAGGAGAAACTCCAAAAGTCCTAGTGACACTAATTTGATGTCAATCAAAGGGACTGTGTGGTGGCAAATAGAGCTGACTTGGGGGCTGCCAGGTGAACAGGAGGAGAGTTTGAGATAATCCTTGGGCTCCATCCAGTTACAAGGTGGGGCCTGACTTTCCCATCTGCCCAAGTGCTTATAATCTAATGAAGCTTTCTAAAGGAGAAAGTACTGGAGAAGAAACTCCCTTCTAGCCCTGCAGAAGCTGAAGTGGAAGGTGCCAGATGGAGCCTGAGGCTGTTGCTAAGTTTGGCAAAGTGAAAAATAAATAACCCATGGCTGATTTCAAAAGAGTGAAAAGAAAAATAGGTTGAAAGCAAATTCTGAACCGACTTCAATACATAGCCAGTCATCCACCTGCCAAACTAGCAATTCAAACTGAGCTCACATAAGGGCTAGAGGGACACAACCTCTTGTCCTGGGGCAAGTCTTGGTTGGAATGAAGGGAATACCTCCTTAGAAACAGAAATGGGGGAGGATTCAGCTGGTATCTGCCTTGCTCAGATTTAAAACAACAGACATCACAAATAAAGGTGCAATATCCTTTCTCAGCCTAGTGTGCCTCTATACTTGGGGGACTCATTGGTAAGTTCCAATGACCAAATTTCAGGAAGAACATTTTAGGAAGGATATTGACAAAGTGGAAGGAATCCAGAAAGTATGGCTAGGGTATTGAGGGGACTGGAGACCATGTCATGTGAAGAGGTGTTGGAGAAAGTAGTAATATTTAGCCTGGAGAAGGGAAGGCTGGGATTGTAGATAAGGAGCTGGACAGGAACTTAGAAGCCATCTCATCCAACATTACCTCATCCGAGACAGTTTTTGGCCCCTTGGGGCTGTTATTATAGAACACTGATCTAGGCACCCAGAGGTGCAGATACTCACGTGCCAGAGAGAAAACCTACTACCACAGCCTTGTTTCCCTCTCTGTCAACCTCCTCCCAACATATATGAAGGCATGCACAAACACACACACAGCACCTGGAATGCACCCATCATGAAAACAAAACTTACTGCTCTTGGGTGTTTGAAGACTACTGACCTAAACCAACCACTACGATAGTAATCTTCAAGTGTGGAAAGGCTATCCTTGTTCTCTGGCTCCAGAGGTCAGACCTAGAAACAGTGTTTGGAGGTTGCAGAGAGACTATTTTTGGTTTGATGTTTTTTAAAAAAAAAGACTTCTTAATAACTGGAAACATCTAGACATGAAATGAGATACTTTAGGGGGGTAGGAGCTTCTCAGACCCTGGAGGTCCTCGATGAAAGGCTTAGGGGCCATTTGTTGGGGATTTCTGGGTCCTTGACTGGTTGGGCTCCCTGGCCTTTTGTATTCTGTGACACAGGTTTATTTATTTAGCAAACATCTGAGTATTTTTATTGTACAAATTTTGGGACTCCCTGTTGAGACAGATGCCACAATGAACAAGGCACAATGTTTTTCCCTAAGGCACTTGAAACAACAGGTATCCAAGTAAGCTTAATGATACTAGTGATGTTGATGGATGATTGGAAACACTCTGGGGAGTTGTCTTTCTAGTCCCAAATGGTGGATTTGCCACATTCTCTATTGGCTGCCTCTCTGAGCCGCTGTCAAATTATCTAGAGTATGTCCCACTTCCCTGTCTCTCTTCCCTTTTTCCCCATTTGAGGAGCCCAGTTAATATTCTTGAGTTAATATGGTTTAGTGATGTCTTTGTCCATAATGGCTCCATAAGGATGCTGGAGTTAAGTTCTCTTGCTTGCTTCCCTCTCTTCCTTCCTTTCCTTTCTACTTTCCTTCCTTTTTTCCCTTCCTTCCCTTTTTTCCTCCATTCCACTCTGCTTTCCTTCCTTCCTTTTTCTTCCTTCATTCTCTTTCCTTTCTCCTTCCCTCCCTTTCTTTCCTTTTGTTCCTTTCTTCATCGCTCCCTCCCTTCCTTTCTTGTTTTCTCTTTTTCTTTTTTCTTTTTCTCTCTCTTTCCTTTCTTACTTTCCCAGAGTTCGAACTTTAAGTTTAAGTTCTAACAAAGTTAGAACTTACTTTTCCCAGAGTTCCTCAGAGGCCATAAAGCAAGCACTCTCATTATACAGATAAGAAATCTAAGGCTGTAAGTTCGTAAAAATAATAACAATCCCTGGCATTTGCATTGTGCTTTAAAGTTTACAAAGTATGTTTACATACATTATCTCCTCTAAGTCCCAGAGAAATCTTGTGAGGTTGAAACTGCAGATATTATTTTTTTCCCCTTCCCACTTTTTTTTTTATAGATGAAGAAACTGAGGCTTAGACAAGTTAAATAAGCTTACCCCCCTTCACACAGATAGTATGCACAAGGGGCAAGATTTGAACACAAGCCTTCCCCTCTACAAGACCACAGTGATTTATATAACTTCCACACAACTAATAAGTATTAGAATTGAAACTGGAATCTATATCTTTTTGTTTTAAATTGATACTTTTATTTCCATTTCACCTTCATAGCTAACACCCCTTCCCCTCCCTAAAGTCATCCATTATAATAATGAAAAGAAAAAGAAAGGTAAAAAAAAAATTAAACTATTTGAACAAAACTAACCAACACCCT